>LOJH01006426.1:0-32473 GCA_001685095.1 Ellobius talpinus
GTGGGGGAGGGGGAGGGAAATGGGAGGAGGGAAGGAGGTGGAAATTTTTAATAAATAAATAAAGAAATAAAAAAGAGAAGTTTGAAACAAACAGAACTATGTCTTGCATTTTCTTTTTCTCTTTAATTTTTGTCATGTATAGTATATGCACATGTGTGTGAATCTAGGGAGGGTGCACATATCCATCAAATCCATGAGTGTGCACAGGGAGCACAGGTGCTCTCTACATTAGGTGTCCTCTCAGTGAACTTAAGCTTACTTATTTGGCTACACAGGCTAGCTAGTGAGCTCCAGGGATGCTCCTGTCTCTGTGCCCCCAGTCCCCCGCTCCAGCCTTAGGGTTCTAAGCATGTTCCACCACACCCAGCTTTTTATATGGGTTCTGGAGATCTGAACTCAGGTCCTCAGGCTTTTGTAGCATACACTTCACATACTAAGTCATCTGGTCAACCCCCTCTTCCAGTATTCTTAATATGATAATTAGCTGTTTGCACTTTAAAGAACTGGTAAGTTTTTAAAGCATGGAATCAACCTAGATGTCTGATTTCAAATATTCTTCTACATGGTTTCAAATTGTATTGGATATGTCTCTGAGCCTGTTAGGTTGTCCCTGAGGCAACATATTAAGAACAATGTGAGGATACAGAGTTAGCATACTAAAGTGCAAGCAAATACTAGGCAAACGGGGATAAATGCTAGCTGGTAAGCATTATTATTCCACATATGATTCATGTAATTAGTTGCTTTATGGATTTCATATAAAAGGGTAAATTCAATCTGTGTCCTAACTCTTCAGATATGTAGGACTGCAAAGTATGCATTTGAAGGAGAAATTTCATTCCTAACATCAGCGATATTTTACCTTTTTAGGACTCAATAACCTTGTTTCATTTTACTTCATTGTAATAAATTATTACGATTCTCTGTGTGCCTCTTTAATTGCGTGGTTAAACAATGTCAGTCCTGCGTGTAAATAAATAGGTTCTTCATTCGTGTGTGCAACCCTCCATGAATACTTAGGGTTTCAGTTTTCACATCATAACATCTTCATTTCTTCAAGACCTGGCTTGCTAGTGCCCTTCCTCATGAAGCTTCTTATCTTACCATATGCAATGAGTGTCACCCACACATAAAAATGCAGTTGTTACACTCGCTCTCTCAGCCAACTTTTTATCCTAGTAATTCTCATAATAACAGAGATTAGATCCCATGAGATCAATCTGCTGCAAAGTTTGCTCTCTGCTATAGTTCACATGTTTAATTTCTCCCAAAGCTTTATGAGTGAATAGTTTGGTCCCCAGGACAGGGACACCACTGGGATTTTTTTTTTGGAGCTTTTAAGAGTAGGACTAAGACCAGGATCTATCCTTGATGCATGAGCTGGTTTTTTGGAGCCCATTCCCTGTGGTGGGACACCTTGCTCAGCCTTAACACTGTGGGGAAGGGCTTGGTCCTGCCTCAACTTAATGTGCCAGGCTTTGTTGAGTCTGCATGGGAGGCCTTACCCTTTCAGAGGAGTGGATGGGGATGATTGGGGGGGAGGAAAGGGAGGGGGAACTGTGGTTGGTATGTAAAACAAATTAAAAAGTTAAAATAAAAAAAATAGTGGGAAACAGTAAAAGGTTTCTAGTTTGTTGAAAGTATGTCTGAAAGCTGCTGTGGGACCTCAGGCTCCTTCTTTCTCTTTCTTTGCTGCCTGGTCATGAGGAGCAGCTGGGCCTTCACCAATGTCCCCATCATGGGATGTTGCCTCACTCAGATCTAAAGCAGAGCAGCCGATAAATTATGGGTTGATAGCCTGAGAATTACAAACCAAGAAACAAAATCTATTCTAAGCTTATCATCTCAGTTGTTTTGCTGCAATGCTTAAAGGCTAACACATACTACTTTGCTGTTATGAAAATGGTTTTGAACAGAACAGAATCATTAAATATTTTTCAATATTTTTGCTGACTATTTGAGGATTCCATATAGTCTATTTTGATCATACTCACCTCTCACAGTTCCTCTCAGATCAGCCCCATCTTCTTGTTACCTTCACTCATTCAGAAGTGCAGTTGAGCACCTTGTGTTTGAACTGGAGTGTGCAGGGCATTAAGAAAGTAACGTTATTCAAGACTAATCTTTTAGGAACTTAGCACCTAGTAAACAAGTTCATAAATAACCAGTGTTTTGTCATACTAAAAGATGCAAGTTATAAATCCTAAAAGACAACCCCGACAACATCTGCTGTATAACTGCTATGTGCCAAGCACAATTCTGTGCATATGATGCAATGATACTTTTTACTGTCCTGCAAGCACCACCATATCACTGCATTACTAGTTCAGAAAACCCAGGCCTGAGGGCTCCAAGGCCATACCAGAAGAGGAAGATGCAGACCTTTCCTCTAGGACACACATTCTAAGTGTCTCTGTGATGCTATTTTTCTATAACCAATTATGAAGGGGAATTAGAGGGGATATTTTGAGGGAATCTTTGTACCCAGTGATACAAAAAGGGGGATAAAATAATTAAGAAGAAAAGAGAAGGGCAGGACCTCTAAGAGACTGGGTGTCAGAATGAGGTAGCACTCTGGCAAGGATCCGGCTTACTCAGAGAAGGCTGAGTAAGCAGCCTGCAGTAATGTGGTAATGACCCACAGAGCCGTTGGAGGGTGGCCACTGTAGCAAATTGCAGTGCCAGCCCCCAGGAGACCAACAACCCCACACAGGAAGCAGTTTATGTAAGGATCAAAATCAGTGCTTTCTATAGACAATTCATCAGCAGAGCTGGAACTGTGAGATTTAAAGCCTGACGAGGCATAGTCTTTTGGAAACAATCGATTTTGCAGACAGGTGTTGTTTAAGAACTCTACCTACTGGCATCTTGTCTATTAATGTGGAAGTTATGTATAAGATTCCTTAATTCTTTTTCATACCTAGATTAGAGTCCTACTTAAATTACCTATTGCTACCTAGGAAACCACTACAGAATCTAGTAGCATAAAATAATCATTAGACAGGCAAGATGGCTTGACTAGGATTGTGTATGGGGGGGGTCTTGGTTCTAGTTTTCAATCAAATCCTTAGATTCTCTCTTCCATTGTATCATTTAGGAATTAAATTTCTAAGATAGCATCTTTATTTAGCCATCTACCCCTGGATGGGGTACTCTTACTTGGAATAGCCAAAACTTTCTGGGTTTCTTCTTACACCCACTTCACACAGCTAACTTGGACTTCCTCAAAGCATGGTGGATTTAGGGCAGTCAGACCCATTGCATGGCATCTGGCTTCCCCTAAATCCAAGTTCCAAAGAGGAGTTAAAGTTTAAATGAAGCATCACTTCTGCCATATCCTATTCACCAACCCAATGTCACAGCCTGTAAAGAATCGAGTGAAGGGAAAACATACCTTTTTCCAATGCTAGAGGACTTCAAAGAATTTGTGGGTAAATTCTTCCATAATGGAGCCCTCCCTGCAATTCAATTGAGGCACTGTGCTTGCTTTTCCATGACATTTAAACTGAATTTTAACATATAATTGTGACCCTGACATCACAAAATCCTCAATAGATATTGGTTAATTGAAGAATTACTGAAAGGTATGAAGATGCACCTTGCATTTTAGACATCTCCATGAGTTTGAGGAAACAGGAAAAACTAGCCCAGATATATCACCTGAATTAAGTCATAAACATTTCACTAAGGTATCAAGAGATGTGCATATACTTACAACTTCATAATAGTCATATTGTATATGTATAACTGTTATAATTTTATAGCCCTATGATAAGCCAGCAATAAATATTGTTCGGTGCTTACTGATTTTGCCACTCTAACAAGCCCTTCACAAGAATTACCTTTGTACATAAGGTGATATCTGTAAAGTCTGTTAAGGGTTAAATTGTGCTCCTCCAAAATTCATAGAGTAAAAACTCAACATACTGTACCTCAGAATGTGCATTCAGAGAAAGGACTATTAAAGAGGCATTTAAATTATAATAAAAATATCATAGCCAGACCAAACCCTATTTATTGGCTTCCTTTTATCATGAGAAAAGACAGGCAGAAGTGGAGTCTGTAGAAAGACAAAAGGAGAGAATGACCATCTGTAAATCAAAGATGAAAACGTCATAGGAACTCAACCCAGGCAAAACCTTGACCTCTTTAGGTCTAGTCTCAAGAATTATGAAAAAATACATATATATTACTTAAGGCACCTAGTCTGTGGCACTGTGTTATGCAGCTTCAACTAACATGGTGCCCTAGGAACTATGGGTCAGAAAGCCCTCCAACAGCACGAGAAGTTACCTAACTCTGGTTCATAAGCCTTGAAAATGAAGGGAGAGTTGTGGCTTTTTCCCAGAAGCACGGAACTGGAAACAGCAGCAACAAAGTCATCTCATCGGATCCTCCAGAATAGAAAAAAAAGAAGAAAACAATCAGGCACCTCCCCGCAAGAAATATCAAGGATATAAAATCCTGAAAATAAATGCGATCAGATAGTGAGTTGGTTTTTTTTGCCTAGGGTCAGAGGACTTGAAGGCCCCAAGATAAATATGAGACACAAAAGGGGTTTTCTTTGCCCAAATAGGAGGAATTTTGCCAAGGATACTTGTTTTTACAAAAGAAACAAATTCCAAGACCCCTACCCTTAAATCATAAAGTGCCAGAAAACCAACTTTTCCTTGTTGTGACTCAGAGAGCCCCGCTGCCACCTTGCTTACTACCATAGCCTCACTATGGGAGCAAACAGTTGGGAAAACTGATGACAGAAGAGGGGAATGCCTTGGTATCATTTGCTGCTATAACAACACAGACCCGATAACTTAAAGTGACAGAAATTCATTACTAGTTTTGGAGACTGAAAGTTCAAATTAATAATTGACAGAATGAACTTCAAGTGAGACCAGAAGGCATGTTCCTTTGATGCCCTCATGGAGAATCTCTTTCCATTTAGGGAGGTGACTGGCATTCTAGGACTTGGGGCCATGTCAGTCCCATCTCTGTCTCTATAGTATCTATTCCCATTCTCATCCCTATAATCTAATACTCTTCTGATTTTTACTGATAGAGTTTTTAGGGCAGGGCCAAATATCTAGAAACCCAACCCCCAATTCAAGATCCTTAACTACCACATCTAAAGTCTCCTTTTATAGTTATGATATATTTCATAAATATAAAAATTACACAATGTTAGTAAATATTCTGTTTGTATCCATAAGGCAGGCAACATCTATGGACTCTGGGCATTAAGGCAAAAATCTCAAGGGCCATTGTTGAGCCTGCCCCAAGCACCTTCCACCTTTCCTTGGTAAACACAGAGCTAGCAGCTCTGGTGTTTCATCCCCAAGGCCATTTTTGAGGCTCATTGGGAGTATCCATCATAAGCATAGACATAACTGTTTCTTTTTTCCATTGGCTGAACTAGAAAATGCCATGTTGCCTAATGATGTGACTCTAAATATATTCCATTTAATCACATCTACATGTATTGTATTTTAATTGTTTATTACTGACAGACTGTCTCAAGGACGTATCTCGGAGTGCACATTTTCCCAACATGACAAATATACTCAGCTTTGCCGATTTGCAACCTTCTCAGTAATAAAGTCATTGGAATTCTCTCTCAGAAGTATACTCGAAATACACAGAAACTCAAGTGGAGCCAATGCCCAGCACTCTGCTCTGAAGCAGCAGGATGGGAAGTGTGCTAAATGTGTGATTCACAATGCAATATGGTGCATCAGGATGTACTCCTGTTTACTGATATCTGAAGGCTTCTCCACATGGATCTGAATTAGAGTTGTCCAAATGCAAAAATTACAGCAGTAATTAAGAAGTCAGAGTAATGATAGACATGGTGACAGGCACAGATGTGGCTTCCAGCTGCCCTTTATGACACTGGCTCTACCAAACAAGAGCAACTCCAGGGTAAATCTAGGGTAGGCAGCTTCCCTAGCTTGCTTTGTTGTTCCTCTCAGCAGCTGCTCAGCACAGGCTGTGGGATATCCTGCACATGATGACCTAACACCAGTGCTGAGGCTTTGGGTGGCTCTCCAGCTTTCTTACTGTCCTTTTCGGACATTCAATTTCTCAGTTCTTCCAACCTCACACTATATAGTTTGGATTTCTAGGGTTAAACTAATTGTTCCCACAATATCTTAGTTGCTCAGTTGTTTTCCGTAAAACCAAACTGATATATTAAAATAGCTTTTGCTATGTACAAGACAATTTGTATAGCATTGATCCTGGTAAATTTTCCAAAATTTGGTTTGATACTCTCTTCCATCAGAAAGAAATATCCAAGGAGACTTTTAAACAACGTTTTCTGTATTTTGAAATAACACGTTAAAAAACCAGCATTTGCCCATAAAACCAAGCTCTCAAGTACAACTATGCTTCATGAAGCGCTATGTTATGTTAGGGGCACAAAAAGTGCCATTGAGCAGCACTATGGCCACAGGCTCCTTCACACTTCAGATTAATAAGACATTATACATTATGTTTTGGTCATTGTGTTTCTGCCTTCACTGGACAGCATTGGGAGTCACCAGGCTCAAGCAGAGTTTAAGATGAATGGGCTAGTTAAGTCCTGGGATCTTGCAAGTAATTTCCAAAGGAGCAAAGGCTCCCACAATTGTCAATGAAAAAATAAGTTCAGAGCAGAAGCAAGGCTCCCAGAGTTGGCAAACACCACTTCAAACTCTCATTTACCCCCACTTCCCCGAGAGTGATTTGTGACTCATTCTGCCATTTTGCAAGTTTCCTGGAAACTGGACCATTTGATGTATTCCTTCTTCCCTCATCCTACGTGGATGGAAGTTTTGATGTTAATAAAATCAAAACAAAACATTTCTGGGCTTTACTTCAGACCTCCTCAATTACAATCTTCAATGATGAGGTCTTGGATTCTTCATTAAACCTGTTATGTGACTCTTTTATATATACAAGTTAAAACAGTTACATAATTGCTAAGATTTAAATACTTTTCATATCATTGAAAACAGGAGTTCCATATATATACTAACAATACGTTGAAGACTTAAAAATTTTCATAAAGGATAGGCATGGCCTAAGATCATATGACAGTGAAAATTTTCCGATCTGTTGATTTGTTGATTAACTGCTGACTCTCTGTCATGTGCTACAATAACCTGAACATAAAGGTCATTTCTTGCCCCAAGGCCATGTACATTTCAATGTGGGAAGTGTGAATATGACTGTAACAACACCCAGTGTTATAAACAACATTTCACTAGCAACCATGCAAGAGAGATATTCTTGAGCTGGGGGGACCACTCATTTGGCAAAGTTTGAGTTCAATCTCCATACTGTACCTAACAAAACTGTGCATAGAGGTGAACAGTTGTAATCCAGTACCAGGAAGGCAGAGCTATGCACATCCCTGGGATTGCTGGCCAGTCAGATTAACATATTTGATGAGCTTCTGAGAACTTGTCTCAGAAAACAACTAAGTAAGTAAATAATAAATGATAGATGGCATCTAGAGAACATCTGAGTTTGTCCTCCGGCCTCCATACACACACATTCACATTCACAGTTGTGTAGATATACATACACAAAGGAGGGAATGAGTGTAGCAGCACACTGCTTGTTCATTCCCAACTGCTCAGCCCCCCAAATAATAATAATAATCACACAGAAACTATATTAATAAAATCACTGCTTGGCCCATTAGATCTAGCTTCTTATTGGCTAACTCTTAATCTTAATTTAACCCATCTCCATTACTCTGTGTATCGCCAAGTGGCTATGGCTTACCAGGTAAAGTTTCCAGCATCTGTCTCCAGCAGGCTACATGGCTTTTCTCTGACTATGCCCTTTTTTCTCCCAGCATTCCATTTAGTTTTCTCTGCCTAGCTCTGTTTCCCTATAGCTCTGCTATAGGTCCAAAGAAGTTTCTTTATTCATTAATGGTAATCACAGCATACAGAGGGAAATCCCACACCAAAGGGGGATTCATACTCATTTTCTAGGTAGGAAATGAGAAGCTTAAAAACCATTGAGCTCAACAGCAACCTTAGCCTCCTCACCCCTATGCTGTTCTGTTCCCTGTGGAATAATGTGAGTTGGTCATGTTTTGCAGATGTTATGAGAATGACAAGTAAAGAGCAGACCAGGACAATGAAAAGCATAAAATATAGATGTAAATTAAGCCATACAGTTATCTGGGACCATCATTAATTCTGGCCCATGCCCTTTCTGGCCATCATTTTGTAGTAACAAAGTATAATTTTTCTTTGCCCGAAAATCTTGCAATTTGTTCTTTCTGTATACAGATGTGACTTGTTAAGTGGCCCTGATCAAGCCTGGTTCTCACTATTAGATGTAAAGGGACAGTTTGGACTTCCAGAAGACTAATACACTTCTTAGCTATAGGAGGCATGAGTTGGTAGCAGTCAAGATGATACATTGCTTTGACTTGTCATACTATTAACATCCAAAATCTTTCTATTATTGGACAGAAGACTTTTATAATGTCTATAAACCTGGCTCAAAAAAACTGATACATCAAAATACTCTCCATATTTCTTGACATTCTGATAACAATAAAGGAGACAGTTAATAGGAAATGGACTCTGTATTTTTTAGGTCATTCTGAAGATTTTCAGAGGCCATAACTGTAAAGAAAAAGGCTAAGAGCAGAGAGGAATTAAGAGGGGGTAAGTGAGCTTTACAAACTTGGGATCCAGGTGACCTGCCTATCATGAGGGTCCTGTACATCTATATTCCCAGGATCATGCTCATTACCAAGACATTCAAAACCTGCCTATGTCCATCATAGCTGGGCTTCTCCAGATTTACCATTGCCATAATAGTTATCTTTGAGACATGTTAGTATAAGAATTCTAGGTTTCCTGTTACCCTCCCCAGCAAAACGTAAGTTTCATTACATGATTCTAAGCCCACCTTATGTCGGCCTTAAAGCTGGCTCTTATTCCTACTTAAGTGAAATACTGAATGACACCTAGTCTTTTCTGTTTGTTCTTTCATTGATACCTTGAATACCACTAAACAAGGCTCATTTTACCCATATGAAACACAGTCAGAAACATGCCACTGTGCCTCAGAAAACTCAGTGCAACCTGGGAAGATAGTTCCTATGAATCCCTAGATTTTCAGTTGGAAGATGGACTCAGATCAAACCGATAGATCCCCTCCTCCAATCAAAATAGTTGAATCTAGTTCAGGGAGCCTGAAAATAACTGCACTAAGCCATCTACCTCATCCTCAGTCTTGCCCTGCCTCTTGCCTCAACCGCAATTTGCCTTCCCTTTCATGCACACATATAAGATTTTGTGAGCGTATGAACATTGAATTGCAAGGGGGTGGGGCTATCTGAGCCCACCATTCCCACACACCACCCTAGGAACAGTACCAGACGCTTCATTTTTCACCAAGTTCTCTGTAACATTAGAAGAGAAAGAAAGAAAAGAGAACCTGTAATCAGTTACAGATATCTGCGTTTATTCCACTTTCAGCTAATTGTGATAACTTTTTTGACTAGATTTCATATCAAGGATCAAATCTCTTAATGGATAACCACAACCAAAGTTATTTCTCACTGTGTTGGAAACTAAGCTATCACCTGTCATAGAGAATCTTGCCTTTCTAACACTCGGCTTTTTGGTGCTGGGGCTGGAATTCTGCAAACTCTGTTCTGCTTTGACAGCTGTTTCCTCCAAGTCCTGTGAGTAGCAGGTGCTGGAAGGAGATTACAAGGGCATACCAAAGACGGAAGATTTGCTCCTTCATGGGCTTATTTTGCTTGTTTGGGATTCTTGAGAGATAGTGTTTTGCTCTACCAGTCAAAGTCAGCTGAGCATCACTTTACCTATTGGTACCTGCTGGTTCACTTTGCTTTTCTCGCCTTCATTCCATGAATGGGTTTCATCAGGATCCCAGAGCCATCAGTACGACCAGTCAATATCCGCTCTTCAGAGTTCTAAGCATGACTGCGCTTGATCCCTTGGAAAACACTGGGAATGCTGCCGGCTAACAGGTGGCTCTCCACATGTTCATTTGGATCCATTGACTCCCCTTAACCTGTGACTCAACCATCACTAGGCTCTGGAGTCCTGAGTGGGATAAAGAGCATCTATTTCACAGATGAGAAATTGTAGGAAGGAATAGAACATGAGAAATTTTATGAGCCAGAACAACAATGGTGAACTAAGCTCAATCCCACCCTTCCCAAAATCATATCTCACTATATGGATGCCAGAAACTGTGGTGTGTCTGTGGCTTTTATAGGAGGCAGGCAGTCTGCCACACGGTGTCCCTTCTAGACGTGAGTGTGAAAATGCCTATTGATAAATGAGAGTGATGGTGGCCCACGCCTGTAATCACAGAATTTAGGAGACTAAGAGAGTAGAGTGATCACCACCAGAAAAAAAGCAAATCAAAAACACTCTGAGATTCTATCTGACACCTGTCAGAATGCCAAGATCAAAAACGCTGATGACAACTTATGCTGGAGAGGATGTGGGGTAATGGGAACACTCCTCCATTTCTGGTTGGAGTGCAAACTTGTACAGCCTGTTTGGAAATCAGTATGGTGATTTCTCAGAAAATTAAGAAATAATATATCTCAAGACTCAGCAGTACCACTTTTGAGTATATACCCAAAGGAAGCTCATTTATACCACAAGGACATGTGCTCAACTATGTTCATAGCAACATTATTCATAATATCCAGAACCTGTAAACCTAGCCCCTCAACCAAAGAATGAATAAAGAAAATGTGGTACATTTATGCAATGAAATACTATACAACAGAAAAAAATAATGACATCTAAAACTTTGCGGGCATATTGAGTGGGGTAACCCGGACCCAGAAAGACAAATATAATATGTAGTCATTCATAAGTGGCTTTTAAACAAAAAGCAAAAAAAAAACCAGCCTACAATCACAATCCCAGAAAACCTAGACAATAAAGAGGACCCCAAGAGAGACATACATGGATCTAAATGGAAAAGAGAAAAAGACAATATCTCCTGAGTAAATTGGGAACACGGGGGTCATGGAAAAAGGGTAAACAGGGAGAGAGGAGGAAGGGAGGGGATCAGAGAACATGTAGAGCACAATCAAAACAATAATAAAAAGTGTACAGTATTGTCTGGATTCTTTGAGCTCCTAGAAGAAACTTTTTATTATATCCTAATTAAAACATAATGACATCACCTTTCTTCCTCTCTTTTCTCCCTCTGGCTCCTTCCAGCTACTCTCCTTCAAACCCCTTTCATGCCTCCCAACTCAAGTTGACAGTCTCTTTTTCTTATTATTGCTACTCGTATGTATGTGTTATGTATGTGCATGCACAAATATGGGATAGATCCCCTTATTTTCTGTCCAGTGAAGAGTGGTTAGCCCTGAAACCATATGCACACAAAGAAGAAATGTTTTCTTTTAATAAACAAAGAAAATTTTTAGAATATTTTCTAAGACAGTTTTGATGTACAATGATTTTTCAGCTTTTGTTAAACTTGTTTCTAATACCGTTGTTTCTACTCACATATTTGCATGTGGCTTTCATAATCTTTACAGCCATGAAATATCTTGTGAAAAGGTTCACTTATCATAAATTACTGTGCAATCCATATTAGGTATATTAGGTAGAGGTCACTAGGAAGGTACAGGCCATGTGACCTTTAGAGAGCAATGCTAACTGTGAGACCTGCTGAGGATGCTTTCCTCTTTGCTGCAAAATGAAAACAATGAGCTTAGCATTCAGTACCTACTTCTATAAAGATAATTGAATCAGAAGTTTCCAGGGTAAATAGGCAGAACCTTCATAATTAATGTGGGAAGAAATTTTAAAATTTAAGTCAGGATTGATTTAAAAATTTAAAAACATTTGAAAATGGTTTCAGCAGGATTTTTTCCAAGACAATGTTTTCCAAACTTTGTTGCAACTCTCAGAAAGCCAGGATGTACTGGATTGTGACTGTCTATATAGCTAGACTGTCTTTCACTCCAACAGCCTCCTCAACATCAAAACCAAAGTGTTAAAAAACCCTCCAGCAATTTACAGCTCTTCTACTGTGTGTGTGTGCACGCCTGTCTGTGTGTAGTATGTGAGTATGGTATATGGTCATGTGTATATGCATCTGTGTGTGCCTGTGTGAACACATGCAGAAGCTACAGGAAGACAGTACCTCATGACTTGCTACCTTATTGCCTTCAGACAGAGTCTCCTACTGAACGTGGAAATAGGCTGTCAGTCAGCAGGCCCTGCTGATACTTTAGTGTCTACCCTTGCCACACAACACAAGGTTACAGATGCATGAACAGCCACCCCTGGATTTTTATATTAATGTTTGACTGTGAACTCAAGCATTCACATTTACACAGAAAGTGCATTTGCTCATTTAGCCATCTCGCCAGACCATGTGTTTCTTTGTATTCAAAGACACCAGACATCTAGATCCAGAAGTCCTAGAACCATTCTTGGTAATATCCTGTGTACTGTTTCTATAAATGTATCTAACATTCTACATGTGATATTGCTTAGTATTTTTTAATGTTGTTCACTTATCTCTTTCAAACTTCTTAAAGAAAGGAACCAATCTTTGATTTCACAGTTCTTCTTTCCAAAAGACAGAAAACTTAATTAAAAATTAGATAAATATAATGAAAATAAGAAATAAAAATTTATTTTAAAATAACAAAGTAAAAAATAATTAATAACCATGTAGTGAAAATAAAATTCAAAGAAAAATAAAAAAGAAGTGCTGCAGTGGCTTCTTTCTGGGTCTCTGAAATTGGACTCTTGTCTTTTCTATCATGTAAGCTGTTGTTGAACCCAGACCCACCAAGTGCCAGGTGTCTTCTAGGGTTCTCTTCCCGCTATAAGTTTGCTCCTTCACGTACCAAACGTCCCTGCTGCCCATACTTAGCCTTGCAGTCTGTGAGGCAGGCAGGCTCACTGATGTTCCTCAGGCTCCCCAGTCAGTAGCCTCAGGGTGGTTAATGTTCTGTATGTGCAGGGTCCACCGGATACATTAAAATACATGAGGCAAACAGAGCTCTGAGGTCCCATGCAGGTGCACCTGTTCGTTGTTAAACACCATTCTGGCAGATAGGGCTGCAGGAGCCAGGTATGCTGCTGAGACTTCAGCTTTCTGTACTATCAACCATAAGCTTTGGGACAGTTATGTGGCTCCAGAGGATGGGGTACCCAGTGATCTCCACAGCTGTCACTGGTTCTATAGCTGTCCTTCCTAGCCACTAAGTGCTGAACTACTACACACCTTTGATACTTTGATCTCTTGCCACCTGAATTTTTCAGCATGTCAGCTTTTGTCTGTAACCCTCCTCACCATAGGTTATTCCTGGCTCCCTGACTTGCGATTATTCTTGTTATCATCCCCAAGAGTAATTCAGTATCAAACAAAAGACTTCTTCTCACGATGCTACTCAGCCACAGGTCTGGAGACATGGGGAATGACAAAGAACTTCCTTACCACTGCTGACCGACCACACAGTAGGAATCTTGTAGGAAGGAATCCTAACACCCCTCACCAAGTCATAGTGGAACCCTGGATCCAAGGCTTTACTAGAACTGTGGGCTTGGCCATGGGCGGGACTGGGAGTGCCTCTCCCAGGAATGCTTGGGTTACCCATTGAGTGAGGCTCTGATTCCGTCCCCATGCCAAGGAGCCATGCACCAGAACCACATCTTGCTGGTTCCCCCCCACTGCCTTACTGTGCAGTGTCATATTTGCTGTCATATTGCTCTGCACTATTCAGCCTTCCTCTCACCCAATGCTCTTCTAATATTTCATTTTTTGTTATCCTGACTTTTTATTCATTGCTTTACAGGGATCCAGTGTCTAATCTATCATAATTACATTTTTGCTCTCTTTAACATTCTTAAACCCACATTTCCACACAAGTAAAATTAAAGGTAACAATAATAAGTATTGAGTATAAGTAAAATTAATAAACAATATTCTAAGTGGCTCCCATGATATTTATTTAATCCTAACACCCCCAAAAATACATAATAAGTACCATGAATTTTCCTTAATTAAGAGACAGAGGTACAGGCAGCAAATGATAGCATTAGCATGGAGATGTAACCTTAACCTTTCTGTAACCATGTCAGAGATTTTTGTAACTATAAAATAAGATTAGATGTCTGAAGCTAGCACAGAGACTAGAACACAGCGAGTCCTTAACATGACTTGCCTGCTAATAGCATCATCGTCTAGAACAGTAGCAGGTATTTAGATAAACTATAAAATAATCTGCTCACCAACCTATGCCGGTTTTCAAATCAGAACTGTTCATTGATCTAGAGCCTCGGAGGTTGAACAAAGGGAAAAAACACGTGGCCACAAAATGAGAATGTAGCATGAAACTCCCTTAAGAGGAAAGAGTGCATCAGAAAATATGAGGCAGGGTGTGACTCAAGAAGAGAGCTATAGAAAGGGCCACCTCACTGCACCTTCTTCTCTTGTCACCGCAGTGAGCACTGCTCCTTTCTCTCCTTCACAGTGGGCTGGATCCTATGACAAAGTGAAGAAGGCCACAGACTGTTTTCTGTAGACTTAGACCCCTCAATACTCTGCGTCCACATAGGTACTAACACCATGTTAGAGAAAAACCATCCAAAGCCCCAGCCTCCCTCAATCCCAGGCCTGGGTGTTCCTAAAGGGGTACCCTCTTGAAATTCAACTGCCTTTTGTGTATCACCATGTTATCATACATGTCAAAGATCCTGGCTTCTCGGTAGTATTAGCCAGCAGAACCTCCACAGCTAACACAGGATACCACCACATAAGCCTTCTGTGCTATTGGAGCATTCACACTACAGGTGAGAAACGGAAATTTTAATCTCACTTCATTTTAGTGCATTCAAACAACCACACAGTGCCTGTCATATGGGACTCTGTGCCTCCACTATCCGCTTATACTAATTGTTACAAAATGGTTAACCAGTAGTCTGGATATGACCCTGCACAACTTGAACTCACAGGAGACCAGTCTTGTGAAAATAGCCCATGTAACTAAAACACCAAGCAAGAATGTCCTAAAATTTGCTTCTAGAAGAACTGGAAGACTAATACTCAAATGGGCACTAGGCCACTTAATAACTATTCTGTTCAAGCACATGAAACAATTACTCCTATCAGTTTTAAGTAAAGATGGGTTGCTGATATTTAAACAGCAGGAGAAATTGGAACTGCCTGCTGTGATTGCAGTAAGTACTTAAAGGACAAATTAAAAATCAAGCATCTCTTAAAGAAAAGCAAAATCATTTATCTCTATATTCCTTACAAAAACATACTCCAACTCATGCTTTGGGCTAGGAACTAGAGAGTGACTGACTTTCCTATGAGATGGATTTGCCAAGGAAAACAGCAAACTTGCAAGGCAAGGAAGGAGCTAATGGAACTCCAGGCAACTAAGAAATGCTGAGCTCAGGAGAAACACTTGTCCCAGGAAAGGGCACATCAATACCAAATAGTCAGCCCAGAAAGCATACATACAATAACATCACAGAGACTTAGCAGGTTATATTTATGTATTTAGGAATATATATGTATATGCATATACAAATATGTATGTAACAAAATTAATGGCAAAAGAGGCCATAAATTTGAAAGAGAACAAAGGGGAGTATGACGGGGTGGGGGTAAAATAAGAAAGGGAAAACTGTTGTAATTACATTATAATTCTAAAAGAAAATTTCTTGAGAGTGGCAAGCAATGAGACAGAGGGCACAAGGATTTGAAGCTCAACAGAGAGCAGGTGCTGTTTCCCAAAGTGACACCAGGAAGAACCAGATCTGCTGGGGTGAGCATTGTTTTGGACACTTCTGCTTTAAATGATTGACAAAAACAGTGAGATTGACAAGTGGGGGTTTCAATGAGGTGGTTTGTCTACACTGCTAATCCTTTCTTTAAAAAAAAAGTAAGCTACTAATTTGATGAATTGCCTCACCCTCCATCTCATTGAAAGTTGATTCTCTGAAGAATGTTAAGTCAAGAAAGTAGTACTCCCTCGAAAGTCGGTGTAGGGAGACAGTGACTTCATCCTCTGCAGTAGTCCAAGTTGTTCCATTCCTCTAGAAAGCATGTCAGCAGTCATAATTTGCTCTAAGCCCATTATGGTACTTGGTGGTCTCCTAAACCCCCACTCAATGACACCTGCTTTTGCCACACTTGTACCCCACCATCACTAACAAGACTAAGATGGCTTTAAAGTTCTGGCACTTGCTGACTTTTGAAGCCATCTCTTAACCTCTCCTTTATTTTACATCTGTGAAGCCTGGGTCACATACTCCAGTAGCCACAGGGATCAGGCTGGGAATGAACCATCACCAATCTCCACGCTGTTGTTGTCAGACAATAATGCCCATGGAGCTTACAAAGGACGCCAAACACAAGGTTTTTCAAAATAGTATGTGATATCTCTCTATTCTTAATCAAGTATTTTCGGATTACCTGAGCCAAACGAAAACTCCACAGGCCTTGTTTGTGCCAGAGGCCACTAGTTTCTATCGTCTAGTCTCATGTACAACAAACACTTGCTGGTACATATAAAAACATCCATGAATCCATTCATTAATCATCCTTATTTAATATTTCTCCACTGAGAATCTGAAATCACCCTCAGATTTTTTAAGAAAGTATTTCTCTACAAAATTCTCCCAAAAGATGATATTTCAATATTCTTAACTGCGTGGGATGAAACTTATTTGACCATATTGCTTGTGTGCTAGCCACTGCTACACCTTCATGAGCACATCAGAAACCATCCTACATAAAGCAAGGCTTTTCTCCTAGAAAGGAAGAATGCTTTGCAGCCCACATGCAGATGCTGAGATCCTTGCAGTGGCTGTGTCTATTGGCTCAGGGGCCATGAGAGTCTACAAACTATCTGTATTTCCCTTGCACCTTGACTTTGGCTATGACCTTTTAAATGCCACTGCTATTCAATTACATCCACATCTTCTTCTGTTGGCCTTCACCTCTCCTCTCAACTTTTCCTGGTCTCAACAGCATTTGTCCTGATTAAAAGTATCTAGACAGCTTTTTTTTACATAATTCTCTAATGTGGTGATAATTGATGAAAATGCCTTTATAAACTCAGACCTGGGGCCTCAAGGGCAAGTGGGGGAACCTGCAAGGCCCTGACCTTCCTGGGAAGGTACTCACTTCATTCTCACCTGATTTGGAAGGAAGTGGAGAAAGAACACTCATTCATTCCAATTAGGAGGGGGGGAAACCAACAACAAGAATCATTTTCCTACCTAGCATTAAAGCTTAACGGGCATCTTCCTTGAGAGGACACGAAGCTGAATGAATACCTTTAATTTATGCCAAGCAGAGTCATTAGGAAGAGGTGTTCTTCTAATGGTGTACTCACTCAGGGTCTTTGAATGCCAATTATTGGCTTACGGTTTAGCCAAAATAAAAGATCTTTTTACTGTTGACTTCGTGGATCACCATTAAGAAAAGACCAAGCAGTTACTCCATTACTGAGTTTCCTTCCATGGGAGCAAATGGGGGATGGATTATAGCCTCACAACTTCTGTGATGGGTTTATCAGTATAATAGAGGTTTCATAAAAAAAACTGGATGACTTAAATGAAGTTTATTATCTTGTGATTCTGAGGACTAGTCACTTGAGACTTGGATGGCATGGAGTTGTATTCTTCTAAGGGCACTCACCTTGGCTTGTATGTGGACACACTTCCCATTTCTTCACAAAGTTTCACGTCTGTGTCTCTACTGGCTTCTCCTAAAGACACAATGAACACTAGATTATCCACCCACTGTGACTGCACTTCAATTAACTTCGCTCTCCAAAGACCCAGACTACAAACACATTGATATTCAGAGGTCCTAGGAGTTGGGGCTTCATCACATGCATCTGAAGGAAGCACTTTAGCCCATAACAGCAGTTATATGATAATCTTTACCAGAGCAAAGAATCAGTTTTACCAAGAAGTGATAGAAACTCATGCAAGTGAGAATAAAAATGTAATAATAATAATAATAATAATAAGCAAGAGAAAGAATGGCTCTAAGGCAAGCTTACAGACTTGACTTTGGAAGGCACAGACACCACCAGGAAATAAAGAAAATTCTGAGGCTTTTTCCTCTCCCTCTGCAAGTAGGCTCATTCTCCCTCCACAGATATGTTTCATCTTTTCATTCTACAGAGGAGGAAATGGTCCCCATTGGACAGTACCTGCCATGTAGCCATAGACCAGCTGGAAAAACTCCAGTTCCAAATTGAAAGGGACAGAATCCAATTATCCCAGCCTGAGTCAGGTGCTCACCCTGGGCTAATCACTTTCTACTGGGAAAATGTGGTCACTTACTATAAACAGGGTTGTTTCATGTTCCCCTCCAAGAATTAGGGTGGTTCACCTAGAAAAAAAGGGGTGGGTGAAAGTTTTTCATCACTGGCTACTGCCTGAGATAAACTCTTTCCAGTTCATGAATATATAGATTTAAATTTTTTTCTGCATATCTCACTCCTTCTTATCAGACCTCAGTACCTACTTCTCCTGCTAACTAGTAAGGCTAGATCTTTTCCCTCTTGAAGCATAGACAATAGGTAACCATAGCAACTGGTTGCACAGGTAATTGCTATGAAACACTGCCCAGGGGTTAGAACGCCATGGAGACACTGATCCTTACATTCAACTGAGGCATTAGTTCACAACTAAGGTGAGTTTCTTGTCTCTAGAAAAATCAATGTTTTAGCTTTTAAAATAAAGGAAAGTGTGTGCAGCACAAGGCTCTCTGAAAACACTTGCACTGAAGTGGGCCCAGGAGATGCAATTTCAAACAAGGTTCACCTTTTCATCTCCCAGGTGCATGACTTGGTGAGGTCTCACTTGCCTCTAATTCTCTCCTCTTTCATCTTGGCTTCCGCTACCCACCACTGCCAGGAGCAGGCTGATGAGAGCAGGCACAGGTTCACTGACATCACCTCTAGATACAATAAGACACACTTCAATAAATGCAATCAGTTCATCCTAAAGGTCCAGCCAGCACATTAGGCATCCCAGAATCCTTCTCTCCCTGATCCTTTCTGTCCCTGCTCATTGTTCTCACCTGGAGTTCATGAGCAAGGAAAATATCCTTCCCTTTCCATTAAACAACACATTGCACTGGAGTGATTTACTTTAGAATTTAGAAGATAAGAAAATGCACATAATTAGAAGATAAGGAAATAAACATAATCCAGGTATCTGTGGGCTTATTTCTTCCCGTATTGATGAATTTTGGGGTACATCTCAGTGATAAAGCATGTAGATTCTCAAGCCTGGGTGCTTAGATTGAAAGTCAAGGTTTTCTATTTACTGCATGACTTTATTTTGTTATTAATTTCCCGAGTTTCATTTTCCTCATAGAGTTGTTATGATTATTAAATGAGGTCCTGTTTTCCAATGCTTACAAGAATACAATTTGTTGTTGTTACTATTACCACTGTCATAAAATCTAGCCTGCATGAAAAATCTAGGGTTGGTCCTTTCCACTCACCATTCAGGGCCACATGGCTTCCTCATATTGCATCATGCCACTACTGAAAACATTTGCAAGTCTTGTGTAAACTCCTTCCACCAACATCCAGGAGAGCATGCTCTCAGGAGAGCAGCAATCTTGATGTCTTGTGTTCCTTACTGCCATCTCTATTCTGTCTTCTCACAGTGGCGCTAGCAGCTAGTCTTCTTCACATGTTTTCATTACTGTGGGTGCATAAAAAAATCAAAGCATTAGTAAATGATGCTTGCAAAGCCAAAGTCCATCACAGCATTGGTCCCCAAGGCAATGCTAAAACTGAGCAAAACTTCCAGGATTCAGAAGGCACAGTTCCTTCCTGTAATCCAATATGGCCAGACTTGCAGCCCAATCATATTATTTCAACTAAGTACTTACCTCCTGTGTCTTCGAGCTCACTCCAAACCATCCTACAGTCTGCCACGCTCTTTTTTCTATTCAAATCTAAGCATGTCACTCCACATATAAGAGGTGATGCAACATCCAAAACACACCCTACTATGCTGTATTAGGTTGTTATGTAATAGCGATGGCATACCAGAGTCCCTTGCACTTTAATGACCTGTCTGCCTCTGAATGGATTGTGATGTACAGGATGAAGGATCGTGTCTTCTCACATTAGGGCTGGTGTCTTTCTCTCAGGTTCTCATTATTATCAATAGTATTGTTAATGTATTATATCTAGGATATTATTTTATATTTTGACTTTAGAAGATAGAAGGAAATTGTAATTTAATACCAAGCCATGTGGTTCCCAATAAGAAGATTATATGGGTTCAAAAATAAAAAGTCAAGAATATATTATACAAGTCTTTAATCATATCTCTCTCTCCTTTTCTCTTAGGAAATTGTTATGACATCTTTGGTTTCTTCCTTAAGAGACATTTTTCTACTTTTCCTACTATACTACTCCCACATTTAGAGATGTATTATGATGTTTTTTGTTCCATCTGTATTAAGCACCTTCCCAATTTGTCCCCTGATCTTAACATTCACTAAAAATGTCTAAGTTTAGATCCCCTCATCTCCTGCCTGAACCATGACATAATCCAACCTATTTGGTCATCACCACTGCTTCGTCAAAGCCATCACTAATAATGTTCACATCCTTTTTTTCTCAGATTGTGGTTTTATTCCAATTCGTCTCCTTCCCAAATGAAAATGATTTGAAAGTGTCCTTTTTCCCTTTTGCCTGGAGAGTGCATTTCAAACTTCTTCACATGAAGCTCCTTGTCTACTATTTCAATCGTGTCTTCTTCTAGCATTCTGTTTACCTGTTCTATATAATCCCACTTTGTGCCCCAGATATTTCTATATATTAGATTGGCATTAGTCACTTTTCTCATAACTATAATGAAATACCTGACAGAATCAACCTAAAGGACGAAAGCTATATCTTGGCTCATGGTATCAGAAGTTCCAGTTCATTGTACCGAAGAGAGCCTAGGATGGCTCAGTTCAACCTGGCAGAAACTGAAGGTGGAAACTTGTTCATGTGCTAGGAAACAGGAAGCAGCTACCACAGGTTGTTACCAGGAGCAAGTAAAACCCTCAAAGACCTTCCCTTAGTGACCTCCTTGCACCAGGAGGCCCCACTCTCTAAGGGTGCCACAGCCTCATAAAGCCTCACTCTCCACCATAGAAATAGCACTCAAAACATGAGCCTATGGGAGGACATTTCAGATTCCAACTTGAAGGATTTTTCTTCTTCCCACGGTAGTCTTTTGTCCCTCCATCTGGCTAACCCCTATCTATTCTTCAAGGCCCACCTCAATGCCTCCTCCAAAACATTTTCTAGGAATGATCAATCACTTAAATGCATCCTCACATTCTGTTTGTTTGCTAATGTGTCCTTTCTTTAATCTCTGGGAAGGTAAAAACCATTTCTTGTCAATCTTAGCATTTCCTTCAATATATAATCCAGTATCCAGTACTCAGAATAAAGCATCGCCTATATTAAGCATTTCCAAAGTGAGGGGTGAAGAAGGCTTTCTTTACAAACAAAGGTGCAATTTCTAAATATGTTTCCCAAAGATAGGACACGACCACACAGTCCCATCCATATAGCCAGGTAAGGGAACTCAACAATGCCTGTCTAGAGGCAAAGGCTCACCTGTGAAGGCACTTCTAGGCTAATTGTCACTCATCCCTCACTCCACAGCCAAGCCTAGTACCGCCCATAAGGTCAGCTTGCAGTACAGCCCGGCATAGAATCATAAGGTCAGCTTGCAGTACAGCCCGGCATAGGATTTAGAAACAAAAGGATTAATCTCCAACTTGCAATGAAATTAAAACTGTACATGTGCCACATTACCAGTAGGTAGAATCTCCCTTCCGTCCTTCTTTCAATACAGAATGGTTACTGATGTAAGCTTGAACCTAGAAACCTCAATGGCTAATTACATCCTCAGCTCATTCCCTTGCTAATCAAGGACAAAAGCTGTGGATACATACACAACCCTCAGAGAGGTTTATCACTTAATTAGTATAAGATGGCTCCAGAGGTTAATGCATGCTTGATCTCAAAGGGGTGGCCAGGAACCCTTGTGTTATTAATATCAACTTCACAGTTAGAAACAAATGCAGAGAATGCAGACCTAGAAATGTGAGATGATGTCTTATCTAATGAAACCGAGGAAAGTTCCCCAGGCCCCTAACATCTCTCCCTCAAAATTTCACCTTCCATTTTCCTATGATCTAAAATTCTAGAAGCAGGAAAGTATTATTTTGATTTTTTCTGTTAAAATGCAAATGTCAAACAGGATATATCATATATGACACCACAGTCAATTATGTATGCCTTAGACAGAGTGAATTTTGCTATTTTCCAGGACAGTGGTGTTTACAGGAAATCATAAAAGGGGACCTGGAGGCAATGACCAGAGCAGCAGGAGCAGTTCCACCATCAAGGGTAGAAAGCAGGCAGACGAAGAGGAAGGGGCTGAGAAAGCAATCATCACAAGTTACACGTATGAACTCCCTATTCAGCTTTAACAAAATCACAGATGAGTTCACTAAAGTCTGGGAAGCCAGATATATCTAGAATCCTGTTTTGAGCTCCCAAAATCCTTTGCTTCCGATTTTGTTTGCATCACTAGCCAGCTAAGGATGAAGCTACATGAATTCTAAGTCACTTTCTTTTTCTGTGCAGTGTGTTTCTGAAAAGCTAGGTAAATAATTTTTCAAAATCCAATCCCAATATATCTTTGTCATGGGGGAGTGGCTGAATAGATCACCTCAAATGGTGAAAATGTCTTTAGATATTTTTGTGTAAATGTGTAATATACAACAAGGTTTCATGACACATACTGATACAAAATTCATAAAATGTCTCCTTAGGTGGTAGCAAGTTCTGCTGAACTCCCCTGACAATATATCTGTATGAGATATGCAGAATAATAAGAATCTCCATACTAGTAAGGTATTTGCTAGTCTTATCAGCAGGTGGAGGAAGAGATAGTCAACTTCATGGGGCTAGGAACATCCTTGGGAACATCTTCAGTACATAGACTAAGAAACTTCTTATATGAGCAGTTCTTACAGTGAGAACAACTGACAAAGGTTTACTTGAACAAAAAGCCTCCATTTCATTGAAATAGTTGAAAGAAACTCAAGAATAATGATGTATAGGTTATATGAGGTTAGACATGGAAGTTGCTTGCAACATGCATTAACAATCTAAAGGGCATTGTGAATAGAAAAAAAGCACACAATGGTGGCTGAGGACATTTTCACAAACAAAAATAATTGGCTTTTTAAAGCATATCTGGGGCAGAGTGAACCAGGCTCCTGAAAAACAGAGAAATACAGATGCCTACTGACAGACAGACAAACAGCACTGAACAAGGGAGGAATAGAAAGCATTCCCTGTTCTCTATGGAAATGTAATCAGTGATGCTTGCTAATTGGAACCTCACCTTGACCCAAAGGAGATATTCCCACCAACCGCCTGCTTTGGCTCTGAATCCCCACCCAGCAAACCACCAATTGATGGTGCAGTGCCAGCTCAAAGCAGGGAAGATCCTTCTTTTAAAAATTCACATCGGCATTCTGGTTTTTACATCAGTTTCATGTGAGTCAAGTTAGTGAGTAGCTATCACTTTAAATCGGATCAATTCTCAGTATAAAATGGGGACTCAGTTTCTGGCAGGGACACGATCAGTCTTCTTGTGACTTTGTCCTTTCCTGGGCTGTGGATCTTCTACACTTTTCACATTTGTTTATCAACTTTGCTTCCTTTGTGGTAGGATGCATAAGTGGTGTCTGCCTAACACTGAAAGAACTAAGTGATCTTCTGCACAGGGGCAGTGAAATCTCACCCCAGAATGTTAGCATCACTGCAAACATGCAAGAGCAGACTTGAGTACACACTCCAGAAAACCCCAAGGTTAAAAACCTTTAGCGACACAGTTCGCAGTCAAAATCTGGTAAGAGCTGTGGGTCCTCTCCATAAAAATATGTGACCCACTTATCCTACAAAAGAATGAGACTTAAGAGGCCTGGCCTCCTGCAAACCCATTTCACAGAAAGGAAAACCAAGTCTCCGTGAAATGAGCAGCCCAGGTTGTACAAATACGTATGGGCAGAAATGTAATTGGGTCTTTAAGATCTTCAAGTCAAGGGCGATGTGACCTGGAAATGGATCCAAATGATACCCTGACTTGAATCACATGCATTCTGTGAGCCAAACAGCATTTAATCAACTTTCACCACTTTGTCTCTTTAAAAAGTGCTNGGGGGGGACTGGTGGTGAAGCACAACCATAGAGGAATTGCCTGCAAATGGGGGACTCGGTTCAATCCCCATCTTCACAGAGTCAGGGTGAGGGAATTACAGAGAAGAGCAGGCTTCACTCTGCCAATCTGGAAAAGGTGCTGGAGATGATTCTGGGAGTTGTCCAGGGCTTTGTCCCATATTCTGGGTGTATTATGCAAATATGGGGTTCTTCCTGTGGCTTTAATCAAATAATAGTGGACAGAATACAACCATCTCACAGATCCAGGAAGGCTTGTCATGACAAGTTCTCAGTAATGTTAACTCATGTAGTGGTACTGCTTTATCTTGTACAAGGCGATCTCAGGTGTACATAGAAACTGAGAAAAAAAGAAAGGGAAGAGAAAATCCTGAATCAAACAGCCTTGTATCAAATATCTTACTTCCAAAAATACTGGCATAATGGTCTTTAAAAATATATTTTATGTTATGTGTATGAGTGCACCACCTCAATGTCTGGTATACTTGGTTGCCAAAAGAGCACATCAGATCCCCGGGAACAAGAATTACGGATAGTTGTAACCGTCACCATGTAAATGCTGGACTCAAACCTACGACCTCTAGAAAAGCAACCAGTGCTCATTTACTGCTGAGCAATCTCTCCATACCCAATAATGACCCTTTTTTCACCATGAGGAGTAAGATTGAGCAGTTAGGTCATTTGTGAAAGGCCCCCATGTTAATCGGAAGAGCCAGAATTGAATTCCAACACTGAGCACAATCCCACTTTAGATGTTTGGCCTCTTAATTGACCAGCTTCTCACATGTGTAGCCTATGTTTGAATCCTCATGTTTCAACCCTGATGCAAGTCCTCACTTCCTGAATCAGCATGTCTCTCCAATCCATGCAGAGAACTCCAATGAGAATCAGCACCTTCCTCCATTTTGAGGCAAGGTATCCCTGGGCCGAGGGTTCCCATGACTTGGGAACTAGTTCACAAGGCCCACTCTCAGGCATGACTCTGCTACACAGAATCACAGGCTGGGGCCTGGGGACCAGGGATTTGTTTTAGCAAGTCCTCTATATGGTGTGAAAACCTGGTGAAGTTGGAGATGCTCAGAGAGTGGCACACGTCCCCTGGACTTCCTACATAAATCCACCTCCTTCACACTTAGCCATTGGGTGGCATTCAGCATCCGATCTAAGCCCATCACCCCCCGGAAGGCACCAATCCCTGTGGCATTTGTGTTAGTCTCCTTTTTCCAGCATGATTAGAAACCAAAGGACTGAAATTGAAGCTTATTGTCAGAGACAGACTCCTAATAGAGAAATGATCCCAAACAATATCATTTATATAAGAGCACTTTACAATCGCGAACAGAATATCTGTATGCAGAAACTTACATTGACAGAGTTTTCAAGAGAACCCACTAATATAAGTCATAAGGCCTCATTTGGGAGCCCAGCTTGTCAAAGGGAGGTTGAGTGGGATTTTAACAGTTTCTTTATTTCTGGGTTGGTGGTTTTTTGTGTGACACTGGGTATTCTTCTCAAGCAGGTGTTGGCTGGATGGAATAAAACCAATTAGTCTAGTGGGAAAAACCAGGCAGGTCTGTATGACCTGACACCAGACTGTGTCCATGTTTGTTACTGAAATTACACAAGTGTTCTAACAAGGGGTAGAAATGTATTCTATCATGGAGAAAACACAATCAGCAATACCAAAAGTGAGCATAATGTTCACTTGTTAAACCAACATCATCTCCCAATTTATTGCCTAGCAATTGAATTTACCTGGAATCAGGCAGCAGGCAAAGGGCTTGTGAGAAATGATGCAACATTGCCACCATGTGGTTCTCTCCTGAAAATGGTCCAGGCAGAAAATGCCATCAAAACGCTCATCTCCGCAGGCCTCCTGAACATTCAGACTTCCCCTCTTCAGTTTCTAAGTCCAGCAGCAGAAGAGGAAAGATCTACCCACAGATATTCACAAGACCTTAGGTAGCACAATAGCACCTAGGTAACCTGGTGCCCACATGCTCCCATCCTCACCTCTCCTTCAGTTCATTCTACTTACACGCACGCACGCACGCACGCGCACACACACACACACACACACACACTTCCTCTCTGGTTAGTGGCTGCTATAAAACTCCAGGTTAATCACCTTCTATGCTAACACTATTCTTGCATCCCAAACACTGCTGTTTCCTGCTCCCATTCTGACTCTGAAGGTCTCATTATAAAAAAAAATCAAAAATCAGGAAGTAAGCCCTATCCTGGTCATTAAAGGAAGGGGGGAAACAGGAAGATTATGCAATTCAGAAAATTCTAGCAATGATCACTCTAGCAGGAGAAATGTTGTCCCTTTACATCTCTTACTTTTCCATTGCCTATACAGCACTGTATAGCATAACTATACAGTGAATATCAAATAACCTCCTAAGCCATTTATGAAGTTATAAAAAAACAGTGAGTTTTCTAAATGAGTCAATGTTATACTGGTAAATATATATATATATATCTGCAAGGCACATTCCGCATGCCTGCATCAGTGTGCTTTCTGGGTTCCAGTTGCCTATGGTTACGCAATCAACCAGTGACAGGCTTAAGCATGTCCATCGAGCATTCTGTTGTGTGTTTTGGATAAGGACGGTAAATTGTTAAGCTTCTCAGATAGCTACAACAAGAGATCGTAAGCCCAAGGCTTGCCCAGGCACTTTAGTGATATCCTGCCTTACAAAAAGACGGATAGAATGCTTGCCTAACACGCACAAGGCTGTACATTCAGTTCCTGGTATGGAAAAAAGATAGAAAGTACCCATATCCCTGACAAGCATTTTGTTCAAAGTCCAGAGAAGAGGAAAAATACTTTTCTAGAAATAGAAAAGAGGAAAATACAAGAGAGATCTATTCTGCATAGGATGATCCTTGCGGGAATTTTTTTTAGGTTTTTCCTCTCCCCTCCTTGAGTCACCAGTGTAAGATAGGAAACAGAGTGGGAGTCATGTGATCACGTGTCAGGACTAGTTTTGAATCTCAGCCACACTCCCCATTCACTGTAGCCTGGGACAATCACCTTAATTTTTAGAGACTCGGTTCTCTTACTAATAAAATCAATCTGAAATTCTCTGCTTCACAAAGATATTAAGAGAGATGAAATAAGATATGTAAGTTCCTGGCAAAGGGTAACAGATGGCCCATACCCATGTCCTCTCAGCCACATGATTCTAAGAACAGGAGTCAGCTGCTGGCTCCTCCCATGTAACTTCCCCTTGTAGCTAGTGTGCACCTAAACACTGAGAACTTAATGTCCACCCAAGAGAAACCTGCTTGGCCTATTTTTCTCATCATCTTCATATTGATAGTGTTCTACATGGAAGGGTTTAGCTAGATTTGCTGTGTCTAATTCTCAAAACGTCTGCTTTCAATCACGGCTTGTGGAGTTGTCCACATTCTGTCCTCCTTCCTGCTGAAATACTATTGGATATTGATGAGCTCTGTGGAGGGGCAGCCATTGGCTTTAATTGAGTTCCCATTGAGGTGCCCATCAGGCTCCAGTGAACAATTCCATACTCATGGTCAGGCAGATGACCCTGGTTAAACTCAGAGGGTCTCAAAACACAAAACAAAGAACCACAGGAGACATGAATACTAGAAAGGGAATTGTAGTGGGGATGTAAATAGGATCAGGAAGGAGAATAGAGTGAGCAGGAGTCACAGTAATCAGGATTCCTATAAACATGTATGAAACTGCCAAAGAACAAGTGCAACAAACATTCTTAAATTATTAAATATTATCTAAAGCTGAATAAACACACACATACTATCTTGGAAAACTCCATTTGCTGGGGGTAGAGACTTTCATTTCCATAGTTGTTGAGGACAGCTTTGGTGTTTCTCAGTGGCAAAGTTAAATTCAGGAAGGCTTTTACCGTCAGCTCGGGAGACACCTTGAAACATCTAAGTTGACCACTGAGAGACAGAGGAGATTTCCTAAAAGATACAGTAATATTTGTTTGAGCAAATCTGCTCACTAGAAGCTCTGATCTAACCAACAAGAGCTCTCCCCTCACCCCTCAGCTCTCTGTGATCATCCAGAAGGAGTTCCTTTCCCATTTCCTCTCCACTGTAGTGGGGTAAGCCTTTGCTAACCTTGTAAAGACAGACCGAATTTGGAAGCTTCCTAAGAAGCGTAGGAAATATTCATTCCTAAAGAAGTTAAGGAAACAAAAATCGCACACTGAAGCAGGATCAATATTCACTTATGCTGTCCTCAGATGTACAAAAACAAATAGCCTTTTTATTCTTCTGTAATTGATCGGATTTTTCTCACAGGCTTTCACCTAATTGAAAGACAGAAAAATTAAAAAAAAATGTTAAGACTAGTTACTCGGTCTTTTTGGTATCACATCTTTGCTTGGACTATGTCATAACCTCTCCATGGGTCTAATCGTCCAAAGTCTGGTGTTTACCCTGATTCTCCTAAAAATTACACCACAGGATAAGGAAGGGAGGAAGGGTGTAGCTGTGGATCATGTGACTTGAGTGAGGTAGTTGGGAAAAAGCCACTGGGGTCCTTAAAATGTAGCTGTGACTAGCCTGTCTCCTAAAGACCGCAGGATTATGACCATGTTCCACAGGCATTCTCTGGACGGTCAGGTCTGTAGCTGGCATCAATTCAGTCTGTCAGCCTAGCTCATCATGAATTCCTGTGGGCAGAACTGAGACCCAAGCAGGGATCCCTGCCCTGCTGTCCTCTGCAACGTGGTATGCTTTGTCCGCTGAAACAAGCTTTGTCTTCCAACTTTAGGTTGCCCCTAGAGACTTGAAGATGTCTCTGAGCTTTTTCAACCACTTGAGAGTTAAGAGAGATTTGGGAAGGCTAACCCGAGGCCTCCTTTGGGCTAATCGTGCTCCAAGGCCAACCTGTGAACTAAATCATAACAGAATCCTAGACGTGCATCACACACATGTGCACACCTACCCTTCCCATCTACAGGGTGCATGGTGGGAAACTAAAGGAGATCAAAACCAGTCCTTTTTCACCTCCCTATCCCTGTCTTCCGAGGATAGCCCCTCCGGGATCCCCAACAGTAGAAGCAGACTGTCTGCTTCCTCTGTAAATGATCCTCTCCTGGTCACAAGTCTTATGCCCCACCCATCGAGTTTGGGGGAAGTCCAGCATGCTTTGTCAGCCTCCTGGCACTGAGGAAAGTTGGGAAGGGAAAGAGTTTGGAGGAACTTCTTCCTCTCTTCGTAAAGATCCTTTTGACGTAACACATATCTGAAAGGAAAAGCATCTCACTTTAACTGTGCAAATTTGAATAGTAACTTTCTCTTTGCATCCCTCTCGTCATCCTCCTAATTGGTCGGAAGACGCCACAAGTAAACAATAAGACAAGATGACGTGTAGGTAAATGCAAAGCAAAGTTATATTTCAGGAGTGTCATCCTATGTTATCATCACGGCTCTTCAGCTGCCTCGACAGCCTCACCATCTGAAGCGCCTTAAGACAAGGCTGGTAGCCTCGAGGAACCTTCAACCTAATGGGAAGAAAGACCCTGCCATCTCTCAGATAAGGAACAAATCTGATTGCACAAATGGTTGAAGACGAAATGGTCTAGCTAGTGGAGCTCCAAAGGCACTCCGCCAGCTCCCATTTCCCTTCCTCCTCTGCTATTGTGGAGTTTTTATTAAAAAAAATCTGTCTGCTGTTTGGAAGGAAGGCACTGAAGCAAAGAGAAAGCCAGCAACTGCCACACAGTGCAGGCTGCAGACAGCCCCATTGTCAGGAAGCAGGGATCCCCTGGGGTATAAGCAGAGTGGCTGAGGATGCCTACTGGGTCCAGATTTTGCATGTGCAATTTGTGCCTATAATTATTTTTGATTACTTCACGGGTCACATCAGGCTTTACCAAGCAAACATCCACTAATTAAATATTATGCAAAATGTCTTGTTCCAGTGTAGTCCTCTATATGTAAAACAGATTCTGCTGGGGAAGAAAAAGTTTTCCTGTAGTTTTCAGAGGTTTGCTTTTGCTTCAGTGAGACCCCTTGAGAGTGGCAGATGGTAATTTAAAAAAAATCAACAGACATCCAGAGATTTGATGGGCATAGAACTAAATGCTGACAGTGTTTTTCTAGATTGTATGTATTTTCTCCTTCCTTTAAAAAATTAGCCTCAATACTTAGTAAACCTAATGGAGAATTAAATAACACTTAGAATTCAAAGTATCTATGTCTCTCTCTCTTCTAAGCAATCACTTAAATCTCTACTGGATTTAGGGGATTAGGCAAGAATAGGCTTGAAGATATGAACCAGGAGAGCAGGCCCTGGGCCAGTAGCGTTCCACCTCTGGATCAAGTGGATCCACAGCTGCCTTCTGCAGGCTGACCTAGAAGGCCATGGCCTCCTCTGGACCTGCACAACTCTCTCAAATGCTAGCTTGAGGTGTTTGTCTTCTATGAGGTTCTTCTTGACATCTCTGGGAAAATTTTTCAAATCTGAGAAGGAGGCCCTCAACACACTGCTCAGTGATTCTTCATACTGTCCACAGGCTTCAGTCATCTCTGTTTCTCAAACTGCTTAGAAGGACTACAGGTCTATAGAATCCAGCCTTGCATTTCAGGATCTGCCCCAGCCTGTGTTAACATTGTCTCTGTTGAGGTCTTCGTTTCTGAGCCTCCTTTCATCACCTGAACTCATGATTATTCCACGGCCAAGATTCAATACTTCCAACAACTCAGATTTGTTGCCCTTGTCTAATTCTTCTTGGCAAGACTCCAGTCAGCACTTACAGGGCCTTGTCATGGTACGGCAGCAGAGGACTCATGGTCCCAGAGCACTCTAGAAAGTTTCAACCATGACAACAGTTGGAACTCCAGAAAAACCAAGTTACCAGCTACTTCCACTTAGAGTGAGTACTACTGTCTTCACTCTTAATGTAGATATCTTATATGCAGGATATCTGATATGCGACCCAAAGGTGCCATGACCCATAGGTTGAGAACCATGAAGTAGAGTTTCTGGTACATCTGGGACAAGACCTAAGAGGGGAGAGGGGGCCATCCTCCCTTTTCTTTGAGCATATTCCTTGGAAAACTAGTAATTGTGCATATTTTCTTTGCCTTTTCAAAATGTCTGTAAACCATTTTAAAAAAGAAGTAAGCCTCTTTGCCAATTTTACAACCAAGATGTTGCCTCAGGACCAGGGAGCTGTCTCTTTGTAATGTAGTCATCAAGGAGTAGACAGGGCACCATGTCCCGGTTTGCTGGGAGAATGGGAGCTTAACTTCAGTATACACCTGGAGCCCAACTGCAAACCCACCATCTGCCATAAAGATGTGAGAATCACGTCTTTCCTTCAGCTAAAGGCAATTATCTGGCACAGATGGTCACCCTGATTCCCAAGCAAACCTGAATGAACTGTGCAGAACACAATGCGTTAAGACCTTTTATGTGACAACTAGTTACCATTTCTCCAGAACACACATATATCAGTTGCTGCATATGCTTGGTCTTAGAAAAGGGTAAGGGTTTTTTTNGGGTTGTTTGTTTTTGTTTTTGTTTTGTTTTCTGTCTTTGCCATATCACATTCTGGTTAATGCTCATTCAATAATAAAACTATCTTATTTTCTTATACTTTTATTAAATGGGCATTCTGGGTTGGCAGAATTCTTGTTCCTTTATACTCTGTGTGTGTGTGTGAGTGTATGTGGGAGTTCTGTGTGTGTACATGTGTGTCTGTGTGCATATATGCATATATGTGTTTCTGTGTGTGTATACATGTGTGTCTGTATGTGTGTCTTTGTGTGTGTGTTCCAAATACTCTGTGTTTAGATACTTTATGTGTGACTTTTGCTTTGTTTTTTTGTTTTTTGTTTTTGTTTTTCTAAACCCAGTTTCTCTGTATAGCCCTAGCTATCCTGGAACTCACTTTGAAAACCATGTTGGCCTCGAACTCACAGATTTCCACCTGCCTCTATGTCCTGAGTGCTGAGATTAAAGGTGTGCACCACCACACCTAGCTCTATGTGTGATTTTAAAGGATTTTTTTATTTTTTTATTGAAAATTTTTTATTAAAATTTTTAACAAAAAAATTTTAAAAAAGGAAAGAAAATTTCCACCTCCTCCCCTCCTCCCATTTCCCTCCCCCTCGCCCCACTCCACCTTCCCCTCCCTCTCCAGTCCAAAGAGCAGTCAGGGTTCCCTGCCCTGT
>LOJH01006427.1:9164-29856 GCA_001685095.1 Ellobius talpinus
TATACTTGTGGATATATACATATGTGTTTGCAGGTCAGAGATCGTTGTCAACTGTCTTTCTGGGCTATTCTCCACCTTATATTTTATGACATGTTCTCTCTCTCTCTCTCTCTCTTTCTCTTTCTCTAGCTCCGCCTACTGTTTTACCTGCTCTGGTTGAGTAGTGCGTTAGAGGACCTACCCACATTGCTTGTCTCTCTGTCTCTCCCATCCTCCTCCCCATCCTCCTCCTAGCACTGAGGTTTCAAATACTTACTTCCACTCCCAAATCTGTTCAAATGTTTTTTTTTTCATTTTATATATCAACCCCAGTTCCTCCTCCCTCTCCTTCCCCAACTACCTCCTGCTCCCATCCCACCCCCATCCATTCCTCAGAGGGGGTAAGGCCTCCCTTGGGAAGTCAACAAAGTCTCGATACCAAGCTGAGGCAAGACCAAGCCCCCTCCCCCCTTGTATCAAGGCTGAGCAAGGTATCCCGCCATAGGGAAAGGGCTCCAAAAAGGCAGTTCATGCACCCAGTATAAGTCCTGGTCCCATTGCCAGGGGCACTGCCAATAGATCAAGCCACATAACTGTCACCCATATTCAGAGGGCCTACATATCATGCCCGTTCCCAAACTGCTGACCCAGAGTCCTTGAGCTTTTACTTGCTCGAGTCTGCAGTCACTGTGGTTTCCACAATCATGATCTTGACCCTCCTTGCTCATATGTTTCCTCCTCCCTCTCTTCAGCTGAACTCCAGGAGCTCATCCTGGTGGCTTGACTGTGAATCACTGTATCTGCTTCCATAAGTTATTGGATGTAGGTTCTATGATAACAATTAGGGTAGTAACTAATCTGATTTTTGGGGAAGGCCAGTTCAGGCACCATCTCCACTATTGTTAGAAGTCTTAGCTGGAGTAATCTTTTTGGATTCTTGGGAATTTCCCTAGTGCCATATTTCTCCCTAATCCCATAATGGCTCCCTCTATCAAGCCATCTCTTTCATTGTTCTCCCTCTCTGTCCTTCCCCCTACTCGGGAATCTCTCATGTTCCCATCTCCCATCCCCCTCCTTTCTACCCCCACCTTCAAGCTTATTCAGGAGATCTTAACCATTTCCAATTTTTGTTGTAGGTATCAAGGATCAAACTCAGGCACTTTACATGACAGGAACTTTACTTGCTGAACCATCTATCTAGTCCTTAGAAGAAAAAAAAATCTTTAAGCATAGAAATAATCTTTTAGACTTATCTATGTTTATGTAGTTTACAACCTGGCATGTTATAATTGTTTAAAAGCTGTTATTTTAAATATTATTTTGTTAATTATTTGAGAATTTCATATATAGTTCTCATATTCACCATTGCCCTTTCCCCCAGTTCCTTTCAGATCTACTCCGGTCACCCTACCCACTCAACTTCTTGAACACTCTCTATTTTTCTTATAAACATTGAGTCCAGTTTCTGTTACCCAGTTGCTCTTGGGTGTGGGGCTTGCCCTGAAGTGGTGCCCATACACAAGGAGTCACACTATTAAACAAAACCGATTCTCCCTGTCCCAAAAGCTGTCAAATCCCAAATAGTCTTTCAGCTAGTGGTGTCTACCTTCCTCACTCCGTGCTAGGATTTTGTTTGACTAGAGTATGCACAGGCCTTGTGCGTACTTTCACAACCACTGTGAGTTCATATGAGCATCTGCCCTGTGGTGTCCAGAAGACAGTTTCCTTATAAGTACCTGCCATTTCTGGCTCTTACATTTTTTCTATTCCCTCTTCCCTGAAGAACCCAGATCCTTACCGGAGAGGTAGGTGGTATCAACATCCCATATAGACTTAAGCACTTCAAAGACTCTTATTCTCTGCATCATTCCCAGTTGTAGGTCTCTGTGTTCATTGATATCTATTGCCAAAAAGAGGAGAATGGACTCTTGCAGGTTGTCTTTTGATGGCTACATGCAGGTAGCATGTGCCAATCTTATCGCTCACGCAACCAAATGTCATAAAACATTTTTAAAGTACAGTAATCGTTCTGGGATATTTTTGGGGATTAAATAAGACAGCAGGTGTTTCAAGATGTTTTCAACAAAGAATTAATGACTGTTGGCTTGGATATCTGTGGTCTACAGTGCTGATCTCTGAATGAGCATTAGATCCTAACTTTTATTTTAAATTTATTTTGTTTCATTTTTTACAAATATGGATGCCTTTCTTGCAGTAATGTTTGTGCATCACATATTTGCCTGGTACCAGGGATGCCAGAAGATGGTGTTAGATCCCCTGAAACTGGATCAATGGACAGTTGTGAGCCACTATGTGGGTACTAGGAATCAGCCCAGTGTTCTCGGGAAGAATAACAAATGCTCTTAACTCCTGATCTATCTCTCCAGTCCAGATTCTAACTTTTAAAAACCATTCTTCACAAACTCTGCCTAATATCTTTTAAACTCAATATGGGCATCTGCCTATAAGGATAATATGAAAGAATTTGTGTTTAAACCTCATTATACATTTGGGCATATTTCATCCAAAGGTTTTTTTTTTCTTAAGTTTTGTGTGATGCCCAAATTATTAGTTCAGAATTCTCTTTTTTAATATTTTGTGCTTATTCCTTTCATTAAACCCAAATGGAATCATTGAAACCATCAAAGAAGTTCTAGATAGTAAATCCAAAATAAGACAGGGTCTAAGGCTGTATATTTAGTCTAAAGTGCTCTTAAGTTCCATACCAGTTTGATTTCTTACTCAGCAAATGGCTGCAAACCTGATAGTGTTGAACCTATTTATCAGCCCACCAAATATCTCCTATTACCTCTCCCCAGAGGCATCAAGTGTAATTATAATTAACATAATTAATATAGGATACTTAGGTAATTTTTCTCAAAATAATTAAAAGCCACTGTAGAATCATTAGCTTCTCAACCCATAGTCATAGAAAAGATAACCATTAGTTCCAGAAATTCTGTGTCCACAGAATTAAAAAATGGAACCAGCCCTAGCGCAGTCTCCTGCACATGTGTTCTGGGCAAATGGGGACTGCAGCATTGTTTTCCATGCGTTGCTTACAGTGGATATAACTGAGAAAGTCAGTAGTGCTCCAGACATAGTGACAAATCTTTGAACCTCAGTTATTCATATGCACCCAGCGTATTGCGTTTCTAAGACAGAAATGGTTACGGCATGCATAATTGTCCATGACTATCCCAGTTAAGTATATGTGCAATTAATAGTTAGCTTGGAGACTAATTTCATTATTATTTTATAAGTAATTAAGCTTTTTAAATGTGCATAAGAACCTGGGAATGAGGAAAAGTAGAAAATCACATTTCAGTTTTAATAGTATTTTTCTATTAAAATTGCTTTCCTTTAAAATAATTTTTTACTGATACATAAAAATATATATATTTATATGGTGCCATTCATTGTTTCAAACATATATACAGTGAATGCTATTAAAATAATGGAAAGTATTTCGCTCCTTAATATATTCATATCTTATGGTAAAAGTATACAAAACCCTCTTTAATCTTTTTGTAATGTGGAGCGCAGTATCATGCTGCTTGAGCAACACACTATGCAATAGCTCATCAAGGCTTCTTGCCCCATCCCAACCATGGCTTACTAAACAATAACAAACCTTCACCCACCCCTTCCTTCTCTCCCATTTCCGGTAGCCATCTTCTACTCTCAACTTCTGTGAGATCAACTGTTTTGGGCTCCACATGGGAGCCAAGAGCATGAAGTGTTTGCTTTCCCTGCCTGATTTCCAATTCTTGACTATTGAGAACAACCCTGCTAACCTTCCTGGAAAGCTAATTCCTTTTCCCGAGTCATCTCGGTGTGCTTCCCGCCCTGCTGTCATTGGACTACTCACCATGTCTGCAGCATCCTGTTCCTTGTTATCAGAAAGTCAGCTTTCCTCTCCAGGTAGCTGTACGAGGTACACATTATATAGGAACATCACAATGTGTTCCCTTCTGCATTTCTGTAGTGAGAATTCTTAGATCTTTTTCTGAAGTTTGTCGGAAGCAGGAATCAAAGCATTTGCTTCACAGGGATTAACATGCCATCTACATGTTTTGGAACTTTTCAAATCTATGAGGTGGTGAAGGGTCACAAATGGGAATTATTTTTACTTGCTGCACATTTTACTTTACCAATTCTGACTATACTTTTCACTTATCTTTTCCCAATGTAATAAGCATGTTTTTTTCTTTTTTCAACTGTCATGTAAAAGTGTATTTCATGTAATATGTAATCGCACTCTACAACTTGACCATAATGTGACCTTGGTGAAATTACAAACTTTATATTCAGAAAGAACCACTCTCTTCATCGCCTGTAGCATAGGGCTGTTGTGGAACTGTACAAAGTGTGCAGCACAGAGTCTCTTGTGCAGGTCCGTAGGAACTGTTGGCTATAGGACTGCACTCTTGTGGCTCATAGCTTATATTTTTTCTCCAACTCCTTCCCTTCTTCTTTTCTAGAAAACTTTGTGAAAGGTAACTGACCATATTTCCTAGAAAAACATTCTCTATTCCATAAAAATCAGGTGACAAACATGGCGATGTTTGAAAGACCAACGCCTGTAAAAGTCAGGAAGGAGAGAAAGGAAGTAGATCTGGGGTTTCTACAGTGTCAATGTCTGAATCACTGACTGTTGTAAACAGTTTAATATAAAATGTTCTGTAGAAACAAACACCCCATTGGTGCTGAAGGACAGGAAATGACACATTATTGGAGTAAAGTAACAAATGCTAGCAGTTACTCAAGCAATGTGGCTGAGTAATGCTGTGTCTCAGAAAGAATGCTTGGGGAAAATGAATTTCTGAAAATCTGACTTCGCTTTTTTCTAGTGTGCAAAGAATGCCCTGTTTTCAGACCAGGAAAGTTTTTTTTTTCTGTGACTCTTTGTACCTAAATGAGCATGCTGAGGGCATAACAATTTGACAGCTACCTTCCCAAAGGAGGGGACTAGCTAGACGCTAAGTAAGTCTCATTTGTCTTCTTCAGTTGCTGATTGTGACTTTGAAGCGAACAGCTGTGGGTGGTTTGAAGCCAGTGGCGGTGATGATTTTGAATGGATGTGGAGCTCCCAAAGCAGTCTTTCTGATGATTTTGAGCAGCAAGCCCCACCTGGAGATCACACTCATGGCACAGCTCAAGGTAAAACTCTAGAGATGCTTTGCAATCTTCTATAGACTGCTGGTTGGATCTCAGGGGCGGAAGACCACAGCATGTGGGATGACACCGACAACCCTTTGTGCCGTCTGTAAGAAGCGATTTCTTTATGGGGGGATATGACTGGAATGGATACATTTGTGCCTGCATAAAGTGAAATTATTAATTGGCTAGTGCCATCATTTAAATGTGGATGGATGTACAAAGGCAAATTTTGCTATCTGTATTGACTTTTTATTGTTGTATAATTTTAATTTTATTTGGACATGAAACTTACTTGGCATAGCATTAAGAGACAGAAGAACTCTTGTTGCTTCACTGAATCCAGTAGGCAAACTTAATGCTTTGGTTTTATATCCCTACAGGGCATTTCATGTTCATTTTGAAGAATAGCAGCAACTTGTTTCAAACTGCCGAACTTCAGAGCCCAACATTCAGCCAGACAGGGCCTGGGTGCACACTGTCGTTCTGGTAACTATTATATGATGGTAAACTGTCCTGGAGTGATGATGACTGCGGGCCTATCTCTGCACTTTCTAACTATTCAAGCTTTACCCATGGTTACACTTTATGGTGACAACTGCATTAAATTAAAATAATCTGACTTCAGAGTATATTATCAGAATTGGTTATTTTATTTCTCAAGATGAAAGGAGGACTTCCCTTCTCCCATTGGATTTGAATTTAATTAGGAGTCTCCCTGTGTTTTTGCAAGAGGTTCCAGGGTTGTAAGTAAGAGCCCTACAGTGTGCATCTCAACAGGTAAATTCTTGTAAATGGGCAGCTACAGTTGCTGCAGTAGGAAAGAAATGTGTTCATTATCAGAATTAATTAGTAATTGATGTCAATGGGGGTTCAGAGGTGTACAAAGTTCAACTGTCTAGTCTCTCCTATGACATTTTCAATTCTTATTTCTTTCAGGTTTTATAACTATGGACTGTCAGTAGGAGCAGCTGAGTTGCAACTACATCTAGAAAATTCCAAAGATGCCACAGCCCTGTGGAGAGTGCTATATAACCAAGGAAACCAGTGGTCAGAGGCAACTGTCCAGCTCGGACGCCTCACTGAGCCATTCTACCTGTCACTAAAGAAAGTCAGTCTGTCGGTTTATAGTGGGGTCTCTGCTATTGACGACATTCGTTTTGAAGGTTGTGCTCTTCCTCCTCCTGTGGAGAGCTGTAATGAGCCAGATCACTTCTGGTGTAGACACACAAAGGCTTGCGTGGGAAGACATCAGCTCTGTGACCTGGTCGATGATTGTGGAGATCGCACAGATGAGATTGACTGTGGTAAGTTATTTGGGGCTGATTATTTTTCCCCAGGGGTAAGGGTACTCTTTTTCCTGAAAAATTGATGAGTACTGTATAGTCAAATTAACAAAACATGTCAGTCTTTCCTTTATTAATAAAGATTTTATTAGTTTATTTTTATGCCTCTATGTTGTGTATGTGAATGATTATGCATGACATAGCATATGAATGAAGGTTGGAACACAACTTCCATGCAACAATTCTCTCCTTCCACCATGTGGGTGCTGAGATCAAATCCAAGTTGGCACAGTGGCTTTCCTGGCTGAACTATCTTGGCAGCCCTTGCCATTCTTCAGTAGGATTACTAACTAGCTCCTAGGGATACATTGGTAAAAATTAGCATAGAATTCCTGCCCCCATATGCTTCACAGTCTAACTGAAGAGACAGATGTTCAAGTATGCATTAATGAAATTTATAATGGCAATTCTAACTGAAACTGTGAAGAAAGATACAGTGTGAGTTTATAGAATAGTAAAGCTGGACTTTCTGCAGATGATGATTTAGCTAAGATGTGAAACATGGCAAGTAAAGCTTATGTCCAAAAGCCAAAAGCCATGAAGTAAGAGACAGGTGAAACAGGGCGTGTGTTAAGAGAACATGAATCAGAGATGGCATAAGGAGGATGCCTGCTGGCTGAGGCTGCTCATTCATGTCCTGTCTGCCCAGACTCAAAATAATCACACTGAAACTATATTAATTGTATACTGTTTATAGCTTAAGTGTATTTCTAGCTAGTTCTTACATCTTAAATCATCCCATTTCTATTATTTTATATTTTGCCACAAGGCTTGTGCCTACTGGAAGGGTTCTAGCATCTTTCTCCTCTGGTGGCTACATGGCATCTTCCTGACTCCACCTACTCTCTCTCTCTCATATATATACACATATATATGTATATATATATATATCTTCCAGCTTGGCTATATTCTGTTATGCTGTTAGGCTGAAAGCAGCTTTATTCATTAACCAATAAAAACAACATGTATACAGAAGGACTTCCCACACCAGAGGCCCAAGGTCAAATATCTTTGTGATCGACACTAAAGAAGCATTCTTTATTTCAAAGATATTTAGAGTAGTGAAAGCACTGAAATATGACATATGTAAATGTCAATGTGGGCATGCTGTAACTAGTGTGTTCGAGAACAGATTTGGATTTGTTAGGGAGGATTACAGTTGCCCTTTGGAGAACTACTGAGTGTGAGAGCTGAGTCAGGGAGGAAACTTAGAGGAAGAGGAAGTACCTGTGTCGGGTTCTTTATTTGTTTGTTTATTCAGGAGTAGATAGTGAAGAGCCAAGGCTCAGATTTGTTTTTCTGGTTTCAAACAGGAAAAAGGTTGTGGTATCTTTATGATGGTCTGACTCCCAGTTTGCTGAACCTGGCTCCCATAGATCATCTTGCATCAGAAAATGAGTTAGCCATTAACAGCCTTATTTTGTTAACAAATGTCAGAAACAAAAATGTTTCCATCCTTCTTTGACTCCTATCCTGTCTCAACATAGTTTGCAAATTTCAACCTTACATGTTTCATAAATTAGCTAACTCATTAGAAACCAAAGTGAAACCACTGAATGCTCAGTGCCCCATATTAAACATTCAGATAGTAATTTCCATATAAGCCACAATGGAAAGCTGTATGTGCATATGTTCTTTGATATACATGCTAATAAATTATATCAAAGTTCAAATTACCATCTAGCACATGAAGCTTACATGACTCTTATTTGAGTGGATAGAGTTAACATTGAATTTTGACAGTGATAATCATATGATATATAATTGTTTTAAATCTAATTTAGTCTTTTGCAAATTTGCAAAGTCTTTTTTAGCTTTTAAGAATTCTCTAGATTATTCCTTAAGCATCCTGATATTAGTAGAACTAAGTATGGTGTATCATAGTATAAAAATGTAATCTTTTTTTTTACATTACATAGGCAATGTAATTCTTGCCTACTCAATGATGCAGAGAAATCACAGTAGCATCTGTTGAAACAGTACCTTATTAAATATAGTCTCCATTACATATCCCAACATTCAAATTGTGTTCCCTGCAGGGTGCTTGAAGATGTGGTCCTCCACTGGAGGGTGGAGCTCCCCGTGGTTTCTTTTGGAATGAAGATTGAATGTGGAGTCAGTATGCCAACAGTCAGTGTAAAAACTTGTTGGCTCTAGGGTCAGTTTTCTGACAGAAACTCAGCAATTTGACATCCCCTTTCTGCTTCTCAGCCACAGACTGACACCTGGGGGGTACCTGGAATGTCCCCGTCCACATCACATCTGGCTTGATGAGTCACAATTGAGGAGTCTCCTGCTGTTATCTGCTCACTGACTCCCTTCATTAGGTCCAAGCTTCTCTTCGTGGCTGTCCGTTCAGATGGCTTGTTCTCATTCAGTTGCATTGATTTACCTGCGCTTATACTTAATGTTTAGGGCACTTGCTCACATTTGGCACCAAGAGCCACCACTCAAATAGTTAAAGACAGCTGACATTTATATTTTAAATATTAACAAATAAATGGAGCTAAAATGTGAAACTACTTGTAAACTCTAAATCATGTCTCCTCAGCCCAGTTCTCCCAAATGTATATTTTTATCCCATTATTTTTCCAAAGCAAGTATCTGGCATCAACAATATATTTGTGTCTTGAAAAATGAACATGCTCCAAATGCTATCCTAAAAATAGAGTATTTGATTGATGACGTCCTAGTCAATTCTTTGTAAGTTTGACTGAATAATGTCAGAAGCTTAAAAGCCCATGCTCCTTTTGTGTAATGTAATGAGAATATCAGTTAGTACAGTTACTATGGAAACCAGCATGCAGATTTGTCAACATACCCCAAAATAGAGCTACCACATGATTCATTTATACTACTACTGTGCATACACCTGAGGGAGTCCAAGATAGTAGACAATGGGCATTGTTATATATCTGGCTATGTTTATTCATGAGAGCCAACTTAGAGAATCAGCCTTAATGTTCTCCAAGGAAATGAATGGATATATTAAATACTGTGCATAGCCAATGGTGTATTGTTCAAGCACAAAAAGGAACAAAATCATGTCAAATACAGGAAGAGTGATGAAACTAGAGGCCATCATATTGAGTGAGATAAGCTTGACTTAGAATGACAAGTATGTCATCCTTTCTGTCACGTGTGAAAACTAATGGGAAATAGATGATATGGTTTAGAGAGGTAGCACAGCAATTAAGAGCAACTACTGCTCTTACGTAGTACCTGGGTTCAGATCCCTGCACCACATGACAACTCGCAGCTGTTTGTAACTCCAGTTACAGAGGACTCCATACCTTTTCTAATCTCCCTAGGCTACTGCATGAATGTGATGCATATATGTATGCTTAGGCCCACACAATACATAAATATTAAGAATAAATAAATGGCATTTAATGGGGACTATTAGAAAAGAGGAAGAAAATCAGAGAGAGGGAAAGCTTTTCAATTTCTGTGGTAAGATACCATGACCAGGGCTACTTTTATAAGAAAAAGTTTATTTCAGGCTTACAGTTTCAGATAAGAGTTCATGACCATTGTGGTAGAGATCATGGGAGAAGATCGGTAGTGATGGCAACAGAGCATATCTGAGAGCTTACATGCTTACCTTCAAGAAGGAGGATGAAAAAGCTCACTGGGGAGAGCATGAGTCTTTTAAAACCTCCTAGCCTCCCACCCCTTGATGACACATCTCCTCCAACAAGGACATACATCCTAATCCTTTCCAAAGAGTTTTATCAAATATGGACTAATAATTCAAATATATGAGCCTATTGTCTCATTCTCATTCAAACCACCACAATGCACTCTGTGACCCTCTTAGGCTTGTGATCACATCATATTATACAATGAATTTAATCCAACTTCAAAAGTCCTCATAGTCTTTCACAGACCCCATGCAATTTAAAAGTCCAAAGTCTCTTCTGAGACTCAAGGCAGTCTTTTAATTGTAACTACCTCCCTTTAAAATCAAAAAGCAAATTACATAACTCTAACATACAGTGACTCAGAATACACATTACCATTCTAAAAGCAGGGATGGATCAAAGCAATAATGGGACCAAGCAGGACAAACTCCAAATCATGTTGTTCTATGCCTGATGTCAAAGGGTTCAAATGACTTTGCAATTCCACCTTTGCTGACTTCAACACACTTCTCTCTCTTGAACTAGTTCCACTCCTTATCTGCAGCTCTCCTGGGCAGACATTTTCTGCCTCTGGCACCTCTTACATCTTGGGGTCTTGAACCCAATCACAGCTTTACTTTCAAATCTTCCCTCCTCAGACCTATATTCAGCAACTCCTCGGCTCTCTGCCTGGTCTCAGTAGCTTTTCTTAATTGTGGAGGAAGACACCATAACACATTTACTCCTGCATCCTTCATAACTCTACAGCCAGAACCACATGGCCAATGCTGCAAAACTGGGCTGCCTGCTTGAGATTCAACCTGACCCCTCCCTGAATTATATTTGCATAAGATTTCCTTTGTTGCATAAACTTTCCTTTTTATGAGTTGGAAGGTTAGCTATATGGGGCTTGTCCTGAGAGGATCACTCCATTTTTTCCCTTTCATATCTGGCCTCATTATCTCTTTCAGCACAAGCCTTGGCTCTAACATTGTATTTCCTGGGGCTCCTTTTTCTCCTCAAAATGTACATTTTTAATTTCTTTTCGCCTTTCTTGCTCCTTTTTACTATAGATCTGCATAAGCATGATTATTAATAACCACTGGGCAGAGTTAATATAGGCTGTCTTGAAATCTCAGCCAACAAAATTAGTCTCAAATTCTTCAAGTTTAGCCTTAGGCAGATTCTTAAGACATGGGAAAAAACAGACCCATTGTTTACAAATATCACAAGAATGATCTCTAGCACAGTTGTTAATATTTTCCCCCATGACACCTCTTGAGATGGGTCACCATATTGTCTTCTAAGCTCTTACTGGGGTATACCATTAATCTATGCTTACAGTGTTTAGCCACTTTCTTAGTCCAAAGTTCCCAAATCTTCCACATTCCTAAAAAACCCAGCATGGTTAGATCTGTCACAGCAATAGCCTATTCCCTGGTACCATCTTCTGTCTTAATTACTTTTCTATTGTTGTGATAAGACACCATGACCAAAGCGTCTTATAGAAGAAATAATTTATCAATGACTTACATGTAAGACATGAGAATTTATTTTCGTGATGGTAGGGGATCAGGCAGAAAGTCATGGCACTGAAGTAATAGATAAGAGGTGACATCATTATCCACAAGCAGGATGCCAAAAGAGCTCATTGGGAATGAGTGGGCTTTTGAAATCTCAAAACTTGACTTAATGACCTACTGCCTCCAACAGGCCACACCTTCTAATTCTCATCAAATAGTTCCACCAACTGAGGAATCAACATTCAAATTTATGAGCCTATGGGGACAATTCCCATTCAAACTACCACAGGATGTTAAGTAAGGGTAATAGAAGACAGTGGATAAGATCAAAATATGTTGTATGCCTGTATGAAAACGTCATGAGATGTGTTATTTTGTATAATTAGTATGTAATAGTTATAAACAGTACATGATATGAAAATATCAGAGAAAAAAGAAAAAATACCATTGATGAGACACAGTGAAGAGTCAATATTGTACATAGTGCAACAGGAGACAAAATGAGACATGGAAGAAGGCATGAGTATTTCGCACATGTAGAAAAGATGGTATATGATAAGGGGAAAGACAGATGAGGAAAAACTATAAACCATTTTAATTAGGACTGCGATATAACAATTTAGATTAAATGGGAATATGATAATGGTCCAAGATTTGACATAAAGAAAGAAATGGTACTGCTGCCATTCCCCAGTGGCATGCTTTGAGCACAGCTGTGTAGAGACATTTGGAGCTGTGGTGAGAAAAAATGAAAACACTCTTGGAGTGAGATTTTGGGGAACCCCTCATTAGAATCCTCATGAATACCTGGAAATATGTGGGTTTTGTCTGATAGACTGGGATTTATTTGAGACTTTTTACTTTGATGTAAGCAATTTTTCAATGATAACCAAGTGAACCCTAAATATTTAAAACTGTTAAAGAATAACAACTCTCAGCTCTATTAGAATCACTGGGGGAGCTTATTAAAAAGTTCTGATGTAAAGACTGGGCTGATGGCTCAGAGGGGAAAGTGCTCACCTGAGGTCCTGAGTTCAAATCCCAGACCCTAAACTAAAAGCCTTCAGTAACCATTGCAGTGAAATTAAAGGTGAAAGAACAGAGATGGAACCCCTTATTCAATCAGTATAGCTCATCAGTGAGTGCTGGAAGGAGCAGAAGAGAGGGCTCAGAAGTTGAGTTGCTTGCTGTGGATGCACCAGGACAGAAGTATGGATCCCAGCACCTACTTTACAATCCTGATGCTGGCGTGATCCCCTGCCAACCCATAACCCCAGCATGGAAAGAGCCAAGACAGGAGAATCACTGTGGCTTATTGGCTGCTAGCCTAGACTACAAAATTAAGCCCACAGGTTCCATGTTCAAACAGAAAGACTCCACATGAAAAGATCAAGGCCAAAAATAACAGAGGAAGACATGGATGCCCTCCTCTGCCTTCTACATACACACAAAGAATAAATACCCTCATGCACAAGATGTGAACATCAACTGTCCCCCACATACCACAATAATTAGGTGGAAGTTTATAGAAGAGAATAGCTGGATGTCTGAAAAAGCATCCATCTCTGACCTCCAAACAAACACATGTACCCTTATGAAGCATGTGTGCATACAAAACAAAAAACACACACGCATATACACTAAACACAAGTGCACACACCAAAGCCAGTATTAGAATCCCAATGCATGGTTTTAAAACTATTTGGACCAATTAAATCAATAATTCATATGTAACTTGTAAGCTTTAGTGGTTTTGTTTATTTTTCTTTAATGTTCCCTGGTTGGCACATTCAGCTAAGTTTGAAAATGTACCCAGTCAAAAAGGTATTACAATGAAACAACCATGACCATTTGCCTGAGGTTATGGTAATAGCTGCACTGGAAATTAAACTTAAGACCTTGTGCTTGCTAGACAATGCTCTACCTCCAAGCTATACACAAGCCCAGGGTTATGTTATCAAGAATGAAGATGAATTAACATTAAAAATATTTAAGAAGATTCTTATCTAAACATTTCATCTTTACTCCATGAAATATTATTTGATGCCTAGGAATTACTCTTTTCATAGCTGTGTTTTGTGTCACATTTAAAAACAACTACAGCTTTCCTTTGCATGATCCAATCATGCAAAGGTGTGTTTTTAATCACCTCTTTCCCCCTACACTAATTTGATATTGTTTAATGCCATTTTTAGCACCTGAATTACAATGTGACTTTGAAAATGGAATTTGTAACTGGGAACAAAGTGTGGAAGATGACTTCGACTGGACTAGGCAACAGGGTCCAACTTCAACCCTGAACACAGGTCCAATGAAGGATAACACTCTGGGCACAGCCACAGGACGCTACCTCTATATAGAAACATCAGGGCCACAGGGTTTTCAAGATGAAGCTATTTTACTCAGTCCGATTCTTAACGCCACGGGAGCAAGCAGCTGCACCTTCCGCCTGTACTACCACATGTTTGGAAAGCATATTTACCAGCTGGCTGTCTACCAGAGAATCTGGAGCAATTCCAGGGGACAGCTGCTGTGGCAGATATTTGGGGATCAAGGCGACAGATGGATAAGGAAACACCTCCCAATTTCCAGCAGGCAACCCTTTCAGGTAGGATAATGGGCTTCATAATATATATTTGAAATGCTTTCTACTGTCTAAGCAATGTGAAATATCGCTGTAATCTTGAATTAAGAGCTGGTGGAATTGGATCAGAGAGACTTTGAAACACATTCATCATTTACTGAAGGGTGTGCTAAGGCTCTTTGAGTTGCTGAGATCCACGACTACCTCAATAATGTACTTTTAACATCTCCTCAGATAAGTGCTTGACACTGGAAAGAGCTGCAGGTCCCTCCAATATTAAGTGCCTGTTCTATTGAAATTAAAACATCAGAAGAAAGGAGAGTTTCCCCTAATCTGTGAATTCTTCAGACTACAAACTTATAAATATATGCTTTTTGAATAGATCGTTTGACATTTTAATATTTATAGGTGAACAGCTGAAACCCAGGCAGAGTATATTTTTTTATTTTCTAATTTGTATTATTGTTTAACTGGAATGCATGCATTGCACATGGTTCTGGGCTTCATAAAAACAATTTATTTTAACTGTGTCATGTACTTTGACCACATTCACCCATTGTGCCCTGTTGTTTTTCCTTCCTCATATTTAATTTGTATATGTCTATAAAATCTGGAATTCACAAACATGGGAAGCATGCAATATTTAATTTTTTCTATTTGCCTATTTCTTTTAATATAATTATCTCTAGTTGCATCAGTTTTCTTATGAATTACCCATTTTGTTTATGTATTTATTTATTGGTATGGCTGAAAAAAACTGCATCAGATATATACCATGGTTTTTGTTCATTCTGTTAATTAACTGACACATAAACTGATGCCATTACTTGGCTATTGTGAATTGTATTATAAAAAACATGGATGTATAAGAACCTCTATAGTATATTGACTCAGAGTCTTTCGGTTAACAGTTCTGCTGTTATTCATTTCTTTCCTGTGACCTCTTGATCCAGGAGTGGTACAGCTAGGATGGAATATCCACAAAGAAACCAAATATCAAATATGAGGATGTGGGAAAAGGGGGTTCTTATACTGGTTAAAAAAGTCATTTCACCTAGTCACTATGGAAGTCAGCATAAAGGAGCCTATGGAACCATAACTAGAAACTGTAGTGGAAAGAAGGCACACTTTTTTAACGAAGACATCTCTTCTCTCAGGAAGAACTCAAGTTTGACTCCACATTACCTTTTTCCTGGTGGAATACTTTCTTAATTCTAAATTTGGCATGTCTTCTAGCTCATTCAAATGCATATGTGTCTTTGATATGTTTTATGTTTTCTTATCAATTCCCTGAAGTTAAATCAGAGTCCCCTATTTGCCAGTTCTTTAGATATAAGGGAGAACATTTCTGAGAAGTTGTCATTTGCTCTTTAAAAAAAAAGCTTGTAAGAAGTAGAAACAGAATTTAGACCAGATAGTGTTTGTGAATGGCTACAATTCCTCCTCTTACCAGCACTTCCTGAAGCCTGTAACATACAGGAGCTCTAGTATTTATTTTTCCTCCTGCTTGTCAAAAAGATCCATACATAAAGTATTGTAAGGAACATCATATCTATCTATTACTCAAAGTTCTGTGTTTATTCTTTCATGTGCTAAATCTCTTTCAGCTACCAACATTGGAAGCATTATCTCCATTTAAATGCCTGAATCATGCTAACTATTTTACAGACACAAACATAGCTCCAGAGAAGCTAACAATCAAGATGCACATTAACTGTGACTCAGTTGGTAAAGAGCAAACAGGGATTGGTAATTTGTCCAGAGACATATAAGTAGAAAGCATGAAATCTAATCTACCATGGGTAGGGTGATATCTTCCTCTTCTGCCACGAAGACATGATACAATGCTGTTATTGATTTTAAATAATTCTTAATATCTAGCTAGGTAGTTTATAATTTAGATCAAACACTTATTCAGGACATTAACTCTTCTTGTGAGGGTTACCCAATAACTTGATTCCATGAGAAAGCAACTTTATAGGAAGGCAACTTCACAGTCAGGTGAACATGGGATTTACTATAGCACCCTTCCTTAGGAATCCAAACTTGAAATTTGGGAACTGAAACCCATTGCAGTCACATAGAAAGTAACCAGTCTATTGTCTAATAAAGGAACTTATACATGGAAAGTTCTTTTGAACTTTTGTTTTTAAAGAAATACAACAAAGAAATGATAAAAGTACATTGATAAAAGATAGAAGTACATATTTTGCATGTTTTATTGATAGGTCTAGGTAGCTTAAGTGGAGTTCAATTTAATCAAGAAGGTATTTTTCTCCATTGTGTAACAGCTAGTCCCAGTTTCTATTCTGAGAAACAGTGGAAGAATCAATGCTTTCATTAACTGTAATATCAAAAGGGAAATTGCCTAACTTGGTTCCCAGTGAGATAAAAGGCTCTCAGGAAGTATGCACATAACAGTAAATTTCATAGACATTTCTGGATCCCTCACTTAAAATGAAATGCATAAGATAGGATTGGATAGTAGGTGTGGGAGTTCTTGTTTTGCCTGTTCAGCTGTAATAAAGACAAGTGTTATGTGTAGCATGGCCAGTAAAGACTTAATAAATCATTACAGATAATTTTTTGAAATTTCCATCTGAATTTTATTATGAGTAATTGCCACATAATAGACCATATATGTTTAACACTTCAGTCAATACTACAATCAAGATAATGAACACATACCCCATGGTCTCAGAATTGCCTCCTGCCCTCACATGAAACATCTTTCAGACCTCACTTAGCATCTAGTAACAGCCACTACTTTCTGTAAAACTTAAATTTTTATATAAAGGAAATCAGAGTGCATGAAATATTTAATCACTTGACTCACTCAGAATAATCATCTCAAGATTTATTTAAGCATTAGCATGTATCAATAATTCATTTGGATTAATGCACTAACTTGTTGATTGAAGTTTGGGCTATTGTAAATAAATCTTATTTGAGAAGATGTGTACATGTATTTATATAAACAATTACTCATTTCCATAGGTGAATAATCAAGAATGGTTATTTATCTGCATTTGAGAAATGTATGCTTATCATTTTAAGAGACTCTTGCTGGTTTTAAAGTTCACTAATTTTTATTCCTATAAGCAGTATATGGATGTCCCAGGTCTAAGCCAATGTCTCTTATATTGTCTTTTAAATTTCGCTCTTTTAAAGACAGTGGCAGCATCTAATTGTAGTTTTAACTGGCATGTTGTGGCGCAATTGAACACATTTTCATGAGATTAGTTGCCTAGTGAATATTTGTTTAGGATGTATTTTACAATCTTCCGTAAAAGTTTGAAAATTGGTTTATTTTGAGTTTTTTATATATTACAGATGGAAGTCTTTTATTAGAGAGATGACTTACACTGCAGTTTTATTACTCTAGCACCTAGTACAGTATCTGCAGCTCAGCTGTGTAGTAACTACTTACTGAATGATTAGACTGGACAATGAAGTCAAATTTAGTAAGTAGAATGTTAGGACTATTCTTTGTACATTAGTTTGATTTTATCACCTCATATGAAAATAATTATTATTAACAATTTTAAATTACTAAACTAATTTCTTTGACCATGGAAACAATGGTTGACTTTTATAAGAAGGTGATTTAGCAATTCTGATAACTTTGAAAGAGCTGGGGAGATGACTTGGTATGTAAAATGCTTGCTGAGTTCAGATCTCCAGAAACTACCTAAAAGCAAGACACTGTAGTAAATGCCAATATTCCCAATTCTATTATACCAAAGTCAGAGGCAGGGATAGGAGAATCCTCAAAGGTTTATGGGACAGCTAAATAGACTAATGTTATGGTGAACAAGAGTCCTTTCCCCAAACAAGATGGAGGACAAAAACCCAAGGCCATCCTCTATCTCCACACATGAGCTGTATAGTACAAAAGTACCCACACACACACATAGTATGTATGTGTATACACACACAGAGAGTTAATACATATGTGGAGAGAGAGAGAGAGAGAGAGAGAGAGAGAATCTGAAAATTATCTTTTGACATTTGGGTATTGTTATTTTATTTGTATTTTAAATTCAGTATTTGTGAACTTGACATAAAATAGTCTCATTTTTATTCTGACAGGTTTGTGTAATTATAGATTTATATTAAAGTAATAGTTTTAATTAACCCATAAAATATATTCTTTCCTCTTTTCTGTGATCAAACTACTGTTTTCACATAATTTCCATAAATGTTCTTTGGAAAGTAAAGATTTTGGGAGCTAGTGAGATGGCTCAGTGAGTAAGGGTTTTTGCCTTCAAGCATAACTACCCAAATCCTACCCCTGGAGACACACGGTAAAATGAAAGAAGGAAGTCGAGCAAACTGTCCTTTTACCGCCATACATGTGTAGAGACACACAGAGTAGTAAATAAATGAATAAAGTAACAAAATGTTAAGGAAAGGAAACATAAAGATTTTTACATTTGTCAGCTTCATTCTAAAAAAATTCAAGATCTCTCTGTGACAGCATATTTTGTCCCAAGGAGCAGCTGGCACTAATATTTCTTTGGATCTTTTTTCTCTTGTTAGTTCTGTTCTTTGTTTTGATTTTTCACATTAATTTTATTATCATTCTTTAGGAACATGTTTGTTTTCTAAGAAGAGACAGAAATGGGTGGTTTCAGATGGGAGGACAGGTGGGAATGATTCCGGAAGAATTGGGCAAGGGGACACTATAATCAGAATATATTATACAAAAAAAATGTTTTCAAGAAAAGAAAAATAGAAAAATATATGGCTAATTACACAAGGATGAGTAGTCTTCGTCTGCATCGTCGGTCTGTACAAGAGATGGACTTTGTTTCTCAATGGAAGAATGGTCATAGAATTAGAATATTAATAAACAGTGAGGTGTTATTTGTCTCCACTCATTCCATCTGCTGTAGGAAATGAAGCCATTGCCTTTCAAGTCTGACAGGCACTGAGGAAGAGAGGCTTTAAGTCTTCTGAATTCCTCCTCAGTTATTTGACATTTTAGTATATTTTTCCTTATTACCCATATAATTAATCAGTTACACATTAGATATGAAAACCAAAATAGTAAAAAAATTATATATTAAAAATGTAACATTGTAACACACCTTAAAAAAATATTCCACCATGATGCAGGTTATGACAAATGCCATTACCAGGAGGAATTTTCAATTTTAGCAAATGTAGGCTATGAGATAGCTTTAGGCATAACTGGTGCTTACAACCATGTTACACTCTCTGTTAATGTTGTCATATGTTCTGTTTATTCTAGAACATTGCCACCAAATGAACATAATAACCTGTGGCAAATATGTACTGTCCTTGATTGGCACAGTTGACAGACTGAAAAGTCAACTTGACCATGATTTGTTGTTCGCCTTCAAGAAATTCTTACTGTTCTAAATAAGTTCTTTGTAGCTAATGTGTTCAAAAAGGTTTGTTGCATTTAACCAAAGTTATTCAATATTTCTCAGAACTCATAGTTTCCAGCATCCTTTTGAGATGAGACATCTCACTTTCTCCTGGTATTGAACCATCAGAATATTTCCATGAAAATTCAGTTTAGTAGAATGACATCTCATGGGGAGGGTCTAAGGGATTCACATGTCAAAAAGAAAAGGCGTTTGAGACAGATTCAGGTACAGAGGCTGTTGAATTAAATGAGAGAGAAAGGAAACTTTATCACAGCTATTTTGAAAAGCATCCCAAAATTTAACTTCTAAAGATGTTTCAACTCCTAAACTCAGCATACTACCGACATTAAGAAGGAACATTTCTAGCCACAAATTCTTTACATGTCATGGTTTTATTCACATTAATAATAGACCAGGCATATAATGAAAAGTAACTTTCTCATGTATTTACTATATATTATTTTCAACTACTTTTGTGGTTGGCTGACAAAATGTTACATCAAAATCATAGAACATGATATTTTAATTCATTTAACTTTAAAATTAATCTGAGCGATAGAAGAATGGCTCAGCACTTCAAAGCACTTTTTTCTCTTATAGATAATCAGCGTTTGAATTCTAGCATCCATATCAATTGTCTCACCTGAAATTCCAGTTCTAGGAGATAAAATGCCTTTTTCTGGCTTCGACAAAATCCTGATATCCTGCAGCCCACAAATAGAAAGGAAAGAAGAAGGAGAGAAGGGAGGAAGAGAGGAAGAGAGAGACAAAATTATATATATATATATAAACAAACTTTTTACCAGGAATTCAAACTAGGTGTGTCCTAGCACCATCAAGTTTGGGAATCTTTGCTTCATGTAGTTTTCCATCTTGTTTGCAGACAGAACATGCCTTCATATACACTGTGTTCTCTCTTCCCTTTGCCTTTCTCCTGGAGGAATGAATCCTTGGTGTGGATTCTGGTTTCAAGGCATTCAGTGAGAATTGTTGCATAACCCAGTTTAACCCAATTTCTTGTTTGTTTGAAAATACAGAATCCAGCGATTTTTACTGGCAGCTCATTTACTTTCCAACT
>LOJH01006428.1:3656-22932 GCA_001685095.1 Ellobius talpinus
CGTCAGGTCCCTGCTGCCGGGTCCTGCCCTCCCCGCAGAGCTGGACCTCGCGTCTCCAGGGCCCGCTCTCCCTCCCGGGTGCTGGCAGGCTCTCAGAGGCCGGAGGAGGAGGTCTGGCTGCCAGGAAGGGTGGGGCTGCCAGACGCTGCAGAGCCACACTGTGACCCAGCCGTCCCGGAAACGCTCCCAACCTTGGCCTTCAGCGTGCACATCCGGCCGGGAGGGGTGTTGGCCAGGCTGTCAGGGGGACGTGGGATGCCTCCGAGGTCAGGCTGCTGAAGATCACCAAAATGGGAAAGAACAAGCTTATTTATTTCTAGCTCCTCCTGGGGTGAGAGGCTTTGTGAAGGGCTCTGTGTGAAACAGAAGCCTTTAAGCAGTGTGTTACTCTCCTGAGTCTTCCCCAGGTTTGCTTGTAAACTGGATTTATTAATTAAAAGAAAATAGTCAACGGATATTGAAGAGTGTTCATTCTGTGCCAAAATGGTTACCTACACGAACACTTCTACAACAACTCTGTATCTATTTTGTCCATTTTATACATGGGAATGCAGAGGCGCCAAGAGCCATGGGACCTAAGTCACCTTAGTCACAGCTGTTGGATCCTAGATACATTCCCCCTCCCTACCCCTGCCTCCGCCGATTTTTTGTATTTTTCTTTTCTTTTTTGAAAGCAGGACCTTAGGTTACCCATCTCTGCAAACTGCCAGCACCTGGCATGCCCTCAGTCCAACTGTGTTGAGCGGGAGCCCCATGGGCACTTGGGAGGGTCTCCTTAGCACCATGAACAGACAAAACGATGTAAAACACATGACAGCTTTCGAGGTGGGCACGTCATGGGGCCACAGTGAACCTGGAGCTAAGGGTCTGGACTTCTTTTAGTGTGGTTTTCCCCTTCCCACAGACTATGTCAGGATGATGCTGTTGGGAGCCACCGGCAGACCCCTCATCCTGGTGAGGGAGGGTGTACCTGGTGGGAACGGAGGAGGCAGAACAGAGAGTCCCAGATCCTCCAGGCCTGGGGGAGGGGTTGAGTGGAAAGACACCTGCTTCCTTTGCTGACATCATTGTGGGAGGCCTTCTCACCAAGTCCTGGTAGAGGAGATGACATGCACCAGGAATCTTGGCCTGCCTAGAGCCCTGAGTCACAGGATCTGGCCCATGTACTTGAGGAGCGTGGACTCTTGTGTCATAGCTTCCAAGGATGCCAGCACTGGTTCAGACTTTTGCAACTAGGTGTGAGAGGGGAAGGGGTACAGGCAGGGCTGACAGTGGGTATCCTTACTCCAACATAGCACCTCACTTACCAGCTATAAGTGTAGCTCAGTTTTCTCCCCATGTTCCCCTGCCCTGCATTTTTGACACTCAAGCCAGAACTGCCTTTTTCTCCCATCACTTTGACTCTTGGGCTGGGGTTCAGCAGGTCACATTGATTTAGAGTCAGAAGGAATCCATGTGGAAAACACAACCCAGAATCCTCAAAGAGTAGTCATGCAGGTGTGGGACGTCATGAAGGGTATACATGGGGACAGCAAGCAGCCTGGAGACTGGCTAGATGGGAAGTTGCTGTCATTCCAAACTGTAGGGCCAGAGAGAAAAAGGCATTGCCAGAAGCCAGAGGGAAACCACAACTTTGGTGCAGATTTCTTGGTAGGAGTTGGGCTCCAGGGGTGGGGATGCCAGGCAAAAGGAGAGAGACTTCTCCTTATCCCCCTCCCTGGATCTCCTGGCAGTACGAGGCTTGTCCTTGGCAATGATAGTTTATAAAAATAGAGCCGTGAATTGGAAGGCAGGAAAGGAGGATGGGCAGATACAGCCCTGGGTCTGAGGTGGAACAGGTCACACACCCATTAACCTACCATCCCTCTAATGTGGGAGCAGGAGAATTGAAAAGCACACTTGCCTCCTAGAGACTGGTCCGAGTAGTTTATTCAGTCACTGATAACTCAAATGTTATTTCTGTCTTGAGGGGGTGGCGTGGTGAACCATCTTTGGAGGATGACCTGCACTCTGCACATTTTTCAGAAGATGGAGCTTCATCTGGTGCTTAAGAAAGCCCCAGATGCTTTGATAGACCATCACAGCAAGGGTGGCGGTGAGACAGACTGATTGACGTGCTCATTTGGTTGACGCTGGACTCCATCAGGAGACTGAAGAGTCTCAGCTCAGATGTACCAGTTAACTTCGAGCCTCTGGCTCTGCCTCATTCTTCAAATGGGGACCCTGCTATTTTCAGGGTTCTATAGAAAAGAATGACAAAATATGCCAGGGAGTGCATAGGTAGATTGCCCGGATAAAGGCTTGTGCCTGTAAACAAGCGCCCCACAGGAGCGTTGCCTGACCTTGCTGGTGTGGTTATCATCATGATGCCCTCCGGTTGGGCACCGGTCAATCCTCATCGCGTAACCACAGAAACAACAAACGGTATTCAAGCGTTAGCTTGTCCACCACCCAGTCACCTCTGCAAAGAGTTCACTCTTCAAACTCCTCAAACTCCTTCCTCCTCTTTTTCACCCCACCTGCTACCTTGTTTCAAAGATATTTTGTAGCATTTTGTCAGGTGCGCGGCAAATAGTGGTGCTACCGGAGCTGGGTCTGGGCTCATCTCCCAACTGGCCCAGTCTGTGAACACTGCTGAACAGCGCTAGTAACAGGAAGCTCACTACTTTAAGGGACAGCATAATCTTCTTTATTAAAGCTGAGTTCCGCCTCCCTGCCATGCTGGTTCTGACTCCTTGGAACTTTGCCGGATGAGTGTAGCTCCAATTTCTATGTCACAGCCCTTAAAATGTAGGGAAATGAAGATGGTGGATCCAGCAAATGTTTTCACTCTCTGTTTTCCACTCGGGACAGGGAAGCTGACTTTCCACACTATTAGATCCCTCAATACAGTGAGATAAGAGCTAGCATGGGCTGGGTGCCTGGGCTCTGTCCCCAGTGTTCCCGGAAGAAAGGAAGCAGCATTGTGTACCCAGGAAGGAACACGTGGAGGTTTACAGGTGAAGGGAGCAAGTTCACTTCTGTCTGGGGTCCTTCTGTCTGGGGTCCATCATGTTTGCCAGGCATGCATGCTCTGGGACAAGCCTGAGCTGCAGAGTTCGGGGTCTGTTTCACATCTTCCTCTGTTCCCGAAGGTTCTTTTTTACAGCTCCTACAGCTTGACCCCAGCGTCCCTGGGAATGCCGACTGACAGCTGCACAGAGTAGAGCCACAGCAGCCCTTGTCGGGTGCCAGCTGGCTGTGCCTGGCCACCACCCGGGGATGTCAGAGCAGAGCTGCAGGCCACCCTTCCGCCAGCAGGAAACCCGGCCGCAAACACTTGGACAGGAAGCCTGTGTGTTGGCCAGCTGAGACAGCTCTGGTTTCTCTTGTGTCTGAGGGTTTGGCCTCTGGGTAGAGGAAAGTGAGCCAGGTGCTGTGGGCTGCGCCGATGGGGCCACAGACTCCCCCTTGAGCTTGGGTTGTGGGTTCAAGGGTGTAAGCCGAAAAGCATCATCCAAGCTGAGGCAAAGGAGGTTTTTCCTGGAGGAAGGGTGAGGGAGCAGGGAACACAATGTTTACCAGGCCTGGGCCAGCTGGCTGATGCTGCGCTGCGATCCCTTTGTGCTGGCTCCAGGGATGATAGGGTTGATGGTTCAGTCCTCCAGTGCAAACCCAGGCTGGCTCCCATTTCTTGGCTCTCTCTACATCTGGGAATGCACGCTGCAGTCTCATGGGGTTGGGATGTCCACATGTTCCTGGCTTCCAGGGTGATCCCCAAGGGTGCCAAGCTGTGTTGTGGGATAATTACTGAAAACTGAGCATGCTCTGCCAGGGACAAAGATGGATTCTGCATGCAGGACTGACATTTTTTACTCCTGACTATATATGTACATATCTTGAAGGCAGTCTCTGCTTTCATATAACAGTCATGAAGGTCCCTAGGATCACAGGGCACTTAGATTTTCACAAGTCCCCTTACAGCCTGATTATCCAGTAAGAGATGTCTGGTGTCAGGTACCCAGGTAAGCAGATTGGCGTAGGGTCACACAACTCAGCAGTGGCAGAACCTGGGTGACCACAATGACTTCTGCCACTCTAGAAAGACAATGAAGAGGTTTCTTTCCAAAAATATATAGATGTTCATGCATCTATCCGAGCATGCTCATCTATCTGGGCATCTGCTTTGGGCTCACATCCCCAGGGGGACTCGGCTTGTGGCTTTTGCCACTTCTGGGCTTCCTCGCAGCTCTTTTCTTTTGCCGTTTGAATAATCTAGGTTTTATTCTACTTTGTGGCCTCTGTGGTTTTGATTCTAGACCAGGGTTCAGCAACTTCTTCTACAAAGGCTGCCTGGTAAACATGCTAAGCTTTGTTGGACATGTGTTATTGGTGGTCATGGATCAGTCTCTCCTGTGGATGTGTAAAAGTAACTACAGATAATACATAATCAAGTGGTCTTATCTGTGTCCCAATAAAACTTTATCCACTGAACAGGCAGTGGGCCAGAATTGGACCCCCAAGCCACAGTTTGTTGGCCTTAAAACTCCTTCAAGCCCAAACTATGTTTTGTTTGTTTTTGTTTTTTGTTTTTATACAGAGTCTCACATACTGGCCTTGAACTCACTATGTAGTTAAGAGAGTTCATCTAATGACTGAGTAAATGAACAAATTAGTTTTGCAACAAGATTGTTTTCGGCACTATTCCTGCACTTCATTCTGCTCCCCATGCTGGGACAATGAGATGTTATTGTCATCTCCTTGAAGGAATACATAGGCTGGTTTGAACCAGTTTTGCTCTGGTTACTCTGGCATGTGGCTCATCTTTCTCATCTTTGTTCCTCTTTGAAATGTGGGATGACCCCAGCCTCAGAGGATGGCAGTAGGATAGTGGGTGTATAGAAAGTCTGAGGTTTGGTGGGGAGGGTTGGAGAAGTGACAAGAATTGCTCCCTGAGAGGAAGCAGAGTGGCCACTGAAAGTCACCAGGTTTAGATTGAGCCTCAGGGTTCTCTTGTCCTGTGGTCCAGGAATAGCATACTGTGAATGAGGAACATTCCTTAGCCTGGGAAACTGGGCTCACAGCAGCTTGCAGAAGGCTCCTTTGGGGAACCCCAAACACACTCTGTCCAAATGACCTCTTCATATCCATTCTGTCCTCTTTCTCCATCTCTCTAGACCCCAAGCCAGAGGCCCCCCCATCCCATCTCCTCTTCTCCATGTATGGGCCCGGTTGGGGTTATCAGCTTTCTTAAAGTTGTTCTCTGCTTTTGAATGGGTTTATTGAGACACAATTCAGATAAGTAGCAAGTGACCAGTTTTGATGATAATTCAAAGATAATTCAAATATATGTTTACAAAGTTGTATTGTCAGGGCTGGAGAGATGGCTCAGCAGTTCAGAGCACTGGCTGCTCTTCCAGAGGTCCTGAGTTCAATTTCCAGCACCCACATGGTGGCTCACAACCAACTATAATAGGATATGATGCCCTCTTCTGACACATAGGTGTACATGCTGAGCACTCATTAAAATATAAATAAATTGAATTTAAAAACCCAAAGTTGTGTAAATCATTATTACAATGACTTAGAGCATTTCCATTCTCCCTAAAAGCAAAATCCTAGAGGCACTGCAGCCCTTCCACACTTCCTCCTAGGCCTAAGCTAATTCTGTGGCTAGCTTATTGTACATTTGCTACTGGGGACCTGCCTGTTCTGAACATTTCATACAAATGGAATTATGCCATACCCGTAGATGATACTGGGGTCTAGCTTCCCTCACTTAGCCTAAAATTTTCAAGCCGCCTCCATTTTGTTGCCCTTATCAATATTTTCACTCTTTTAAGAGCTGATAGCATCCCATGGCATAGATTTATGACATTTTATTTATCCATTCATTAACCATAAAATTTTAATACACCATTCAAAGAAGTAAAAGAAGCAAGGAGGAGCTCAAGGAAGTCACAGCCCCCACAGGATCTGATAGAACAATAACTGGACAAAGTTTAACAACTGTGCATTGACTCGATGTCCGTGCAAAGAATGGTGACTCCACAGAGGAGGGTCATCTTCCCAAGTGCCTTACACACCAGGTAAGTGCCACGAGGACCCATGTTATCCTGACCTCCAGCCCTGTTGCATATCCCCTACTTTATATACCAGAGTGTGGAGCACAGATGAAGTCCCCAGTGAGTCTGTATTGTTGACATGAACATGGCTGTGTCAGGGACACCAGTGCCTCAGATTCAGAGGGATGGCAAGGCTTTCCCTGGGTCAGGCTCAGGAGAACCACCAGGCTTTCCTTTGGTTCAAGTTCCAAGGTTGCCCTTTGGTTAAAAAATGGTGCATTCAAAAAAGGCTGCTTCCCCCCATCCCAGACTGCTCCCCTAGAGGACCCTCTATGGATACCAGCTAACCCACCTCCTTGCCTGTGCCGCATGTAACAAACACCCTGAATATCTTGACTGCTTGTCTGTTTCATCTGAGGGCATGGCCCACCTGTGTCTGTTTTTCTTAATTTCCTGTTGCTCCCAGTCAGGTTTCCAGGACCCTGCCTAGTGGACAGCACCAGGGCCTACAGGATGTGCATCAAGGTCATCACAGAAGCAATGGGGAAAGTATAAGCTTGGCCACCTTAGTTTTAATCTGTGTCCTGGAAAACCAATTACAGCTTAAGATCCCAGTGTAGGAGTTACTTTTAGAGAATGATTTTAAGGACTGAAAGACCATGCTTGTCACAGTAACAGGCACGGAGATTGTCACCTGTCAGACTGAAAAGATTTCTTCTGGCTCAGAGATCTGGAGGTTTCAGTCTATGATGGACAGCTGTTGCTTAGAGTGTGTCATGGTGGGAACATGTAACAGAACAAAACCACGTACAATGTGGCCAAGGAGAAGAAGGAAACAGACCCCTCTGAGTGTGTATATGAGGGTCCTGAAGGCATCTCACCAGACCACCCCTTTTAAAGACTTCATCCTTTACCACCCGGGCCTTTAGGGGATTTTTATGAGCCAAACCATAGCAAACTGATATTGTGACGCTCATTTCATCTTCTGGATCTCACTCCAGCTCCCTTTCAGCCTTCTAGCGTAATCAGCAGGAAGACTATTAAAAACGCAAGAATCAAGTGTCTGACAGCTGGAAGATACCTCCTAACACTCTCGCCTGGCTCACAGAGGGGAGATGGCTGTCCAGGAAGCACCTCTGGCAGGGGCAGGCGGTGTTTGCAGAGGCTCCATCTGTCTGTGGTTTCTTAACAAACCGCAGTGACTGCCTCTGTGCATGATGCTGCCCCACCAGGATGCTAGCTGCCTCCCCATTGGACCTTTGGCTCTACCACCGTCCTAAAAGGCTATGCAGCCTCCCCGCCTTTGTATGTTCCCGCTGGCTTCATGCTGTCAGGCAGAAGCATGTGATTAACAGGCTGTGAAGTGTGTAGAGCGAAGGCCTGCTCTCCTTTGGCCCCCGTGCCAGCAGGTGGGACATGTTCTCACCTATTTTGGGATTTGTCTAAAACAGGAAAAATCTTTGGACGCTGAATGGTCGGAAAAACAACAGGTGTCCATGACGGTTCTAAATATAGCATTCTCAAGCAAGCAAAACACAGAGCTTTGTCCCATCAACAAAGCCAGGGTCGGGCAATGAGTCAGACAACTGACAGGCAAGAATAATGGGAGACAGACACTTTAAAAAAAGGTTGTGTCCTAGGTGAGGGTTTCATTTTGCTTGTGTCTCAGAGGGAGGACAGGGTGCATGGAGGGGAGACTAGGGTCCCACAGGGAGTGAGATGTTTCTAGTAGCCAGGAGTGTGCCTTACAAGCAGATGGGCAGATTGAAGAAGTGGGGAAGGCATGCTGCCTGGAAGTCTTCGGTAGACATTGGTAGGTGGGTTCCCGCAGGTACAGAGCCAGGTGGTGGGCTTGTCTATCTACTACAGAAGCCACTAGCCCATGTGACATTTTGGCTCTTAAATGATACACCCAGGGCTGGAGAGATGGAGCAGAGGTTAGGATCACTTGCTGCTCTTCAGAGGACCCAAGTTCAGCTCCTAGCACCATGTTGGGCTGTTATATGTTGTCCTCTGACTCTAAGATTCTTTGGGAATGTCCCCATCCCCAAACTTGCTGGTATCTGTCCCTTTGGGGCTATTACAACTGTCCCTTTTGGTGGGGTCCTAATGAACCCAGTAAAAAACAGTCTTTTTCTCTCCCTAGGTATAGAAGTAACTTTGAGGAACGATGACCTTGACTGAGCTGAAGATTGATTTATTTATTTATTTATTTATATGTTCTCACTTTATTGCTTTAGGGGCGAGGCCACACAGGTTTCTTCACGCAGTCTGTGGAAGGGATAGCTTTTCTTCCCTGCCGGGGTCTTGCAAAGATGGGCAGCTCTGGGCTTCCCTCAAGGGCGGGCCCGGCCAGGGAAGGTGTTCCAAGGATGGGAGAGGCAGGTGTGGGCTCTTCTTCCCTAGTCAAAGTAGTTATCCTGCTCCTGAGGAAAAGTTTATCTCTCCTAGCACTAAAGGGGAAGGTGGGACTTGGGAGGTGGTAGAGCCAGGCTCATCCAGCCTTTTAAGGCTCCAGAAATAGCCCAGTGTCTACCATGGAAAGATGCAGAGCTGGGGACAGATACTGAACATCTGTGCCATCGCTTGGGCAAGTTACTCAGCCTGACTAAGATCTGTATCCAAACCAGTGTTGATAATGGTCACTTGGGCATAAAATGGCAGTGTGGTGGAAGACACCACCTTACTGAGTTCTGGCTATGTGCTCAGCATCTACCCGCGACTTTGCAGGCTTCTGCTCCTGCTCAGGGTGTATTACAGGTCACATCCCCCACAGCTACAGGTTGGGGCTGGGGTTTTCCTATCTCTCACTAGTTGCACTTGTATCTGAATTATAGACGTGTGGGTTTTCAGAGCCGTTAGGGACTCAGATACCATCAAGCCTGCTGCAGATTAGGCAACTGGTCTGCGAGTGTGGAAGGAAGGTGGCAGCTAGGGAGAGGGCCGTGGAAGGGTTATGTGTGACATGTGGGACTTCTCCACCCCGTCACCCCTCCTCCCTAGACCCAGTCATTCAAGAAGACAGTCCAGTCCACTAACCAGAAGTCAGGAAGCCTGCAGGGGTCCCCACCCATCCTGGTTGCAGTGGGGCCCTGTTCCTATCCACCATTGCCAGGAGGTGTCTCCTGCAAGGCCCAGTGCTTTCTCCAGCATGTCCTGACTCCTTGCTTTGGCCTGGAGCACCAACTTTAAATCGCAGTTGCTCTGTTTTCTTCCTATTTTATGACATGATGACAGCCTCAGGCCATCTGAGATTCTGGGGTGGCTGTCCCAGACCCAGCCTGAAAAGAGATAAGGAGATTTTGTATACGTGTGTGTATGATGTGTGTATGATGTGTGTATGTGTGTGTGGTGTGTGTGTGTGAGCGCGCCCGTATGTGTATGTGGTGTGTGTATGTGTGTGATTTAATTTCTTCATATGTTCCCACTTTATTGCTTTTGCATTTTAAAAAGTCATTTAATTTGCTCATTTAATGCAAGTCAATTTTGAAATTCAAAGTATCTATCTTAGGATAAAAGAATTCACTTTTCTTACATTGAAAATAGTCAAACAGCAAAGATAAATTGCAAAATCAATTTTCATCTTAAAGTAAATACAAATGAACCAAAGCTTCTCTAGGCATTGACCAGAAGTGGGATGTACTTACACCAATGGACACCCACGCCTTTGTATGTGAACACAGGGCACATTACAGCTATTTGCTGTAGGAACACATGCTTTGGGGAGCTTGGTTTCTAATGCGCTTAATGACAATGAGCAATGCATGTTCTTCTGGAAGAGAAACACAGGCAGGCCCCATTCACATCCCGTGTGGAGAACAGTAACAGAGCCCAAGGCAGAGACCTTGCCTCTCACTCCAGCCTAACTCTGGTTGCCCTGCACCTATTGTGAAGTCTCTTTCCTCTAGGTTGTCTCTCTCCAACCTTTGGGAATCCTCCCTGCTGAGCCCTGTCACCCTGGAATGGCCCTGGATTTACACAAAAGACCTCTGCCCTGGTGTCCTGGGCCGAGGTGAATCGCAGGGATGGCAGCTCAGAGGCAGTGGTGCTGGGGACCATCACATGTCACATTGTGAAGTGGGAAGTCTGTGCTTCTGAACCCACAGCTGACCATCCATGACTCTCTGCTCGGTTGAGTGAGATCTTTGTGCTACCAGCTTCCAGCTGCCTTTGTTTTGCTCCGTTTCTGTGAGTCAAGCTCTTATTATGTCTCTCCCAACCTGGTCTTAACCCTCCTGCCTCTGCTTCCTGAGCACTGGGATTATAAACATACCCCACACACTGACCTCAACTGCTTTTCAACGGGAAAACCCCTGACCCAACTGCTTGCTTTGCACATTGCCTTAATTATTGAGTAAAAGCCTTTCATTGGCATGTACTTCTGAAGCTCTCCTATTCAAATGCCTCTTGGAGGGGCAATCAAACTTCAGCATTAAAACTGTTCTCTTCCCTCTTTGGTTGGCTGTCTTATTTATTGCAGGCTCTGAATCTCAGTCTGGTTTGTGAAGTCTGGCTGTTTATCTTGAACAGTGAGCCTGGACTTTATCAAAACTGGCAGTATTTTAGAGGATGCATCCTAGGGTGAAAGTTTGGCATCTCAGAATTTAAACTTGAGCCTCCTACCTGAGCCCCAGAGGCACAGATTTTGCTGCTTTAGAAGTTGCTGTCTTGGGAGAGGATTTGCTCTAAACAGTACCCCTTATCTGTGGGGCATATGCTCTAAGAACTTCAGGGAGATGGGTAAGTCCAAAGGGAGCACCAAACAATATGAATGCCGAGCTTTCTCCCGTATAGACACACCTATAACAGTTGGGCACAGTGAGAGGCGAACCCCAGCTCACAGCAGAGTAAACCAGAGTGGCAGTGAACTGCACTGTATAATTCACTGTCCCCATTCAGCTACACTGCCGTAATAGAAGTCACATGAGTGTGGCCTCTTTCTGTATCCCATATTGTACTGTACCCCAACTGCTCATCGTCCAGTGACGATGTGAGATCATGCTGACAGGAAGCACTCCCTGGCCTCCGTGGTATGTCGGGATTGTCCAGATTCCTATTCCTGGGTTTGGGGGTCCTCGTTAAGAACATAGGGGTCATGTGAACTGAAGTACTGGGATGCTGCAAGTCGGTGTCATACCTGAGAGGACAATGCAAGTGGCCACGGCGGCTGTGGTGTGGGTTGTCTAGATGCTCTTCTTACCTGAGGTGTAACGGCACAGTGCATGCTCACACCGTTACATAGAACAATTGAACGTAGAATTGTCGCCAGCCACAGGTGGTGCATGACAGCACTTGGGAGAAGGGAGCAGGCGTTCGAGGCCACCCTGGGTTTCATAAGACCCTATCTTGAAACAAAACAAAAACTCCACAAAAGCAAACCATTTGTGTTTGTTTCAGGGCTTTTTCTACTTTGTATTTTCAGACCATGGTTGACAGTCGATAACAATAGCTCATGGGGTGAAAACTGCAGACCACAGGGGCTACTACTGGCTGTAAATGACTTTCTTCTTCTGTAGTTAAATAAGGCTGGTAGCTCTAATTCAATCCAGAGGAAACTTCATGAGGGGACAGCTCATCCCTGCAGATCCTCAGCATTGACCAAGGGTTCGCCCCCAGGAGGGTGTTTAGTGAGCACTATGAGCTGACCAGCTCAGTGACAACGTGCTATGGGAGCCTCACGGGAACAAACCTAACACAGAGAAAGCTGAATCACGCGGGTGCAGGTGTCTCCCTCCCTATTCTACTCACTGTGTGCGCTCCATGCGGAATTCTTGCAGTCAGGCCTGACTGGTCTCTGGTATTCAGGTTGGCTTTAATGTCAACTGCCCGCAAATTAGAACCACCTGAGTGGGAAACCTCCGCTGAGGAACCAAACATCCTGACTGCCTTGACTGATGTGGAAAGGCGCACCTTGCTTGTGGGTGACACCTTCTGGTCACAGCCTGGATAAAAAATCGGTATTTCAGATGGTTCTGCAACCAACAATTCCAAGCTTTCGTTGTAGACTAGGGACCAGCTGCTGTCCGGGAAACTTCCTGGTTCCTGGTGCAAGATTTGGACTACTGAGTCACCCCATCTCATGGACTGAGTAACTACAGGTTGTCATGCTAGCAATTCCTATGCACATGTATAGATACATGTATGCATATACATGCACATGCACGTGTAAGTGTATGAGTGTTTGTGCGTGTGTTCATCCCCTTGGACTGGAGTTTCTGACTTTGGTGTTCTAGTCCCTATCTACAGCTCAGTCTGTGTCCTCCGAAGCTTTTCTAGGCTGGAGCCTATCACCTGCTGGAGACTGTGTTGTGCTGTTCTAGTCTGGATGGCCACCAGCTCCCACCTGACGACTGCTCCAAACAAGGGCAATGCAGGCTCACTCAACACTCCCACTCTACCTGCCACTGGGCCACCTTGACATTTTCTGTCACCAAAAGACACCCCCTACATCTAAGTACTCAGCTACCGATCCAAGAATCAAGAATCATCTTAAGTTATTTCCCCTCCCTCACCACCCTCCTCCAATTAAAGGCACAGCCCCATCTCTCTGTTCTGGAGAATTCTCTTCCCACACGTGCCCATTTACTTGCTCACCATGGCAGCCTCAGACCCAGCATAGGGTTCTTCAGAGAGGTTAATGTGGGATCCATGAATCTGAGCATGAGTGAGCTAGCAATTGGGGGACCTTCCTTGATGACCTAGCCCTTCCTTACCTCTCCATTTGCCTCAGATTTCCTTCATTGGCAATTTCTGAACACCTTGTGACTCCGTGTACTTCCTGGGCCCCTCCGCTACGCCAGAGCCCTGCTTCTGTCTCCATGGATGGCTCCTCTGCTCCCTGCTCTGTTTGTTTGTTTGGTTTTGATTTTCAGTTTTTGGACATAGATTTCTCTACATAACCCTGCTGTCCTGGAACTTGTTCTGTAGACCAGGCCTGCCTCTGCCTACCAAGTGCTGGGGTGAAATTTGTGTGCCACCACCACCTGGCACTGTAGAGAACTTTCTTAGAGAGCCCATATCCCATGACGTAGGTCTTGCCTGTTCCCATATTGATTGTTATTTTTATTGTTGTTGTTTACAGCAATTGTTTTTGCTGGGCCGTATTCCAGGAAACAGGATTTGGACTTGTCAGTCACTGCATTCAAACTTCTTAGGTATCGGTTGTCTAATGGAGACATAGAAAGTCCTGATATTGTGACTAAACCCTTTTTCCCTCGTCTCTCGTGTGTCGCTTCTCACTCCATTGGATTCTGGTGTTGGTCACTCAGCTGCACATGGCCTCAAGACCAGCTCCATGTGGCCCGCTGTCTCTGAGCACTGGAATTGCCTGTCCTGTTCTTTGTCACACCAGGTCACTTAGGGCAGAGTGCCCTGATCAGTATAGTAAGACCTGGTTTACTGTCCTTTGACCTCCTAGGGCGTGTGCCATGTCCCAGCCTTTCTGTTGTGTTCTAAGTGTTTCTCCTGTGGGGCTCTGTGTTTGGAAAGGTTCACTGACTTGTGAACTGCCCTAGGGCAAGGGTGACATTCATCCTCCCCAAACCTCTCCCCATCCCCAGAACACCCCAAACAGGAGCATGCGTGTGCCAGTCGGTTCCTGGGAGAGAGCAACTGGTTCTGCTGAGTCTATTTGAAGGCTGAAGGGAGGAAAAGAGGGAAGGGCTCTGGGAATTAGGCCAGCTGGAGGGAAGCCCTGAAGTTGAGGGAGGGTGAAGGAGAAGGACACATTCTTTATCAGAAGTGGGGTGAAAGAGGGGAACATGCTGACAACTGTGCAGGAATAGCTCACACAGAACCATTGGATGACACCTGAGGAGAGCAGAGCCTGAGCCACGTGGCCTGGCTAAGCGAGGTGAGACCTCCCAGATAGTAAAGAGTCTGCAAGGCACTGGTCTGTTGGCAACAAGGGCAAGACTGGCAGGAAAGGGTGCTTCACCCCATTTGCCCGTGAGTGTGCCTTCTATCCTTTTATCAAGATGAAAGTCAAGTCAGTGGCATGTTCTCTGTCCTCTTCGAAAAGGACCTCTGGCACCACCACCATGTCTCACCTCACTTCTCACACCAAAGGCCACATAATTTCCTGACGCTCGCCCTTTGTTTCTCATTTCGCCATCACAGTTCTATGGTTTATGTTTCATCTGAGTCCAGGATCAGAGAAGTCAAAAGGCTAGCCTAAGGTCATACAACTGCTCTGGGAGCCAGGGAAGGGAAGAGCATATGCTGTGTGAGTGTGCATGCCTGAGTTCAGACCCCCCCCCAGCACCCATGGGAAAAGCCCAGCAGGACCCTGAGTACCTGTAACCCCAGAGCTGGGTGAGGCTTGCCGGCTGCCAGACTCAGTAAGAGACCTGATTCCAAGAGAATAAGGACACTCAATGTGATCTGGTCTCCAAATGCACACACAGGCATGTATGCATGTATACATATGTACCATAACACACACATACATACACACACAGAGAGAAAAGAGAGGGGGGAAGGGGGTAAGTGTTGCTGGGCACAGCCTAAGTCTGTGCCTTGTGCCTGTCCTTGCTCTCTGAGTGTATACCTGTGTCATCTACACCCCGTATGTAGAGGTGATCCAGCAGTTAGTAAGTGCACACATGCAGAACTGTGCTGGGAGCGTCCTGAGGTCAAGCGTGTCACGTGTGGCCAGTGTGTACATGCGCTCACGCACAGGGGCACTTCACCCCCTTCTCAGATGTCTTGGCTGTGGCTTTGACAACTGAAACCCAGCTGCGCTCTGGCTGCGGAAACATCCGCTGTGGAAACCTAGAGGCTGACAGTCCCTAAAGAGGGGTTCCACATGCTGCCAGCAAGCACGCCTGGCCCTCCGCCTAATTCCCTACAAATGCGCCTTAAATCTGTTTCTAATTTGGACTCTGCCTCCTCTGCCCTCACCACCCCTTCCCACTCTCCCGGCTTGCCCCAAACCAGTCAAATTATGCTGAATGACCATGGAGGGGAGGAGAAGGCGAAGGAGCAACTCGGGACTACCGGATGGTGTGACAATGTCACGTTTTCATTTATAAAGGGAATGGCTCAGGAGTCAAAGTAAGAAATAATTTGGTCTAGCACTGGAGGTCATGCCACTTCGGGGAAGAACTCGGTAACTGTTGCACTCCACTGTCCTCTGTGTCGAAGAAATCTCACATGCCAATGTGCAGACGCAAAACAAGGGACTGTCTGTCAAAGGAGATGTGTATCACCAGCAAGGATCTCAGCAGTCTGAGCGGTACCTAGATGCTCTGGGTATAAAGGTTCTAAAGGAAAAGATGCCTCCCATATATTTTGCCGTCCTGGGACAAGCTCAGCACCTGGAAGCCCCAGCTCATGGGAAAGTATATACAATGTTGAAGGAAGAGAAGGGGAGCCGAGTTCTCATGTACATACACAACTGTACACACTGACAGCAGCTTGGAAAAGCTTATCCGAGTAGAAAAAGGTGGGGTGGGCGCCAGAGATATTGATCAGAACGTGTTTGTGTTGGGGGCTGGGAAGCGGGTGCAGACACAGTTGTTTTGAGGCCCAGTGTGCACATGGAAAGGGCACAGGCATTCTCTAATGCCAGGGGACTTGCCTTTCCGACCCCCTTTGGGGCCTTGCAGACCAGTGAGCTGGGAAGAGGCCAGGGAGGCCTTGAGGCACCTGTGCTTTGTGGCCAGGTAGCTGAGGAAGCCCAGAGGAGGACCAAGTCACACGTCTGGCCTCTGCAGGATTTGGAATGCGTACTGTGTGTTTTCCATCCCCCTGCCACCCCCCAGCCCCTGCCCCAGCGACTTTGAACAAGAGATCATTTCCTTGCTTNGGGGTGCTGCTTGACCTGGCTTATTGCCTGTCCCTCAGCTGGCTTGGCAGTTGTGGGAAGGTGGGGTTTGCAGCCTCGAGGCCACCAGGGAAGCCGTGAGGCTGTTAAGACCCAGAGCCACACGCTTCTCCATCTGGCTGCCAAGGAAGCCAGGAAGGAGCCGTGCTGAGAGCAATGATACCCTGAGGACTTTGCTTTCCTTTCCCTACCACACAGTGGACAAGGCCACCAGGAAGCCCTGGGAAGAAAGGGGCGGATGTGGCCTCCCTTTTGTGTACCTAGGACCTGTCTCCTATTTCACCCACCAGACCTCTCCCACCTCTCCCATCTTTAAACTGTTTCCATTTATTTAGTTATGGGCAATGCTAAGGGTGCTACAGACGTTGAAACCAATGTTTAGCGCCAAGAGCACATCCGGAGGTTCTCTCAGCAGAGAAGGCTAGCGGGCTGAGACTGGTCCTCCCAAGCAACACCCCCGCCCTGGAATTAATTAGCTGTTCCTTCCCAGCTCCCAGCCCCTACAGTGACTCCTGGGAAGTGGTTCTGACTCATGTCTTTGAGTAGAAAAGAGGGCTGCAACCCCTAGAAACTTCCCAGGAAGTATTTTCCAAGCTTTGTCCTCTTCTGCCCAGATGGGACGAGGACGATCTGACCTTGGGGGGAGCACACAAATTAAAACGGTATAACAGCTGCCTCTGGCATTCTGGCTTTCTGAGTCCCCTATAGAGAATGGTTCACAGCAGCGTGTCCTTCAACTAGTTCTGAGCAGCCAGTGAACTGCTCTCCTGTGTTTGAACCACATGCGGTTGGTGTTTGTTATAGCAGCAAACTGACCCTTAAGGGATTAATTAGTAATTCTCACTTCCCTTATACGAATGAGGAAAACCATTTGCCAAAGTTACGTAGTCAGCAAATAGCAAGCACAAGACCAACATGCCCTCTTCCCACGCTCTGGTCATGCGGCCCTTCCCCTTTTGATAGGGTTGCGTACCTGCAGGCCAGCAACGGCTCCACAGAACAGTGCTAAGACCAGCATCTCAATTCTCCTGCCACTAATTTCTAGTGGGTTTAGGAAATGTCCCTTTAAGCCCAACAGGTTTCTTTGCTCAGCCCTCTTCAGAATCTGAATGAACTGGGATGGCCCAGTGTTCACCCCCACCCCCCAGCCCCAGGAGTTTTTATGACATGTCAACAGACAGGGACCTTTTCTTTCAGAGCTTCTGGTGAGGCTTAAAGTTTGGGGGAGAGGCTGGCCTCCAGCTTTCTGTCTGTCGTGGTGGGATTCATGGGCCTTGGCAGCACTCCAAGGACAGACATCAGAACCCAAGCCCCCAGGACTTCAGTTAAAAAGTGGTTCTAAGTCAGTGCAACAGATGTCTTTATACAAGAGGACATTCAGACGGGGTGGGACATGGGGTACAGAGGAAGATGTGAAGATGCAGGGAGATTTCAGGTGGATATAGAGTATTAGAGCGAAGGGTCTCTGAGCCAAGGAGTGTCAAAGACAGCTAGCAAATGCTGGAAACCAGAGAAAGATCTCCCCAGAGCCACCAGCTCAGAATGTGGCCCTGCCAGAACCATACACTGGTCTCCTAGCCTTCAGAAGTGTCCCTCTTTCTTCAGACACAAGTCGTATGTCAAGAGTGGTGAACCACTGCGGCTGGAGAGAGGGGCTGCTGGGCTCTGCCTACCACTTCCTCTATGTCCTGGGCTCATTACTTCATCTCCCTAAAAGGATGAAGTAATGTAAGAGGGGATGCTAACACTTCACAGAGTATGTGGAAGGGTTAGACGAATTAATTATTGTACCTAAAATGCCTAGGTTGGTAGCTAGTAGGTAGGTACTAGTATGTTGCTTTGATATGATCCAGGCATACCTTGGTAACTTTAGAGGTAGCTATACCTGCGTTGAGTTTGAAATGATGCAGTTACCATGACTGTCATTACGGGTGATCTCCATTCACCCACACAAGGGATCAAAGTCAGAACCTTGTACATGTTAGGCGAGGGCTCTACCATTGTCTTATACCCCAGCTCTTTTGTGTGACAGGGTCTCATGTAGCAGGCTGGCCTTCAACCCTCATCCCATCTCTACAGCCATGACTGAATAAAGGATTTTTTTAAGTAAAATCATAATTCTAAAAAGGATACAGTGAACACGTGGTATTACAGTGATTGAACCAGGGGATGTTTTATCTAATTCAGAGGAGAATCGGAAGAACAGACATGTTTAGGTCAGGAATACAGATTTTCAGATGGGCTCTGGCTACCTTGAATGTGCCCAAAGTCATATGATACCAGAGGGCCACGACACACCGGCTTTTGCTCAGGGTACGGGGTGGGGAGGGTTTGATGAAGCTCATTTGCAGGTCCATAGTCAAGAGTCCCCGTGTGTTCTTCCATTCCCCAAATCCTACAGAGCTGTAAAATTGGCTCAAAGACTCCAGTCAAGTAGCCAGGAAGGACAGGCTCCAGGTAGAACAATGTTTTTCTTACAGGCATTCAGTAATCCCGTTGCTTATTCCAGATATCCTTAGAGTTGTCCACACATTTCTGTGTACGGAGTCGGGAAAAGATGGATGGACACCTAAGAAAAGCAAATCACTTCCTAAGGTATGATCCTATTTTCATAAAAACAAACAAGCTGTGTTTGTATAAATACGCACACACCAGCGGGTGTGCGTATATAGCGTTGATTAAATATAGACAAATGTCTGGAGGAATACCCAAAGACTAAACAGTGACTACCTCTAGAGGGCAAGATTAGTGATGGTGGTGGTAGAGAGAGCCTTTCACGACTTATTTGCTAAACTTTGGAGTTGTTTAAATGAAAACACGCCTTACAGCATGTTGAGATGAGGAATATCGCCATGTGGAAAATGTCCATCATGTTTGGCAACACGTGGAGCATTCATTACGGTTGTTCACTTACACTCAAAGGGCCTCGGCTCCCTCAGCCTTGTTTGTAGGAAGGGCATTCCAACAAGAAGCATCTCATTGAAGCCCAACGCCTGCCTTCTATGTGAGAAGCTCCCTCCACCTTCTCCCTGAGTTAAACATTAGGTGATACTGTCTATTCTGTTTCCTCGGCCCCACAAGCAGTCCTACGCTAGTGTCGGCATTAATCCTACACAAACTTCTCAACCAAACTTCCCTGCCTAGACCTGGGCAATGAGACATCCATTAACTTAAGGAGGCTTGTTAGCATCTGTGGTTTGTTGAGTAAGAATGGCTCCCATAGGCTTATAGATTTGAATGCATGTTCACTGTGCCGTGGCACTATTAGGATGTGTGATTTTGTTGAAGTAGGTGGGGCTTTGTTGGAGGAAGTGTACCACTGGGGGTGGGCTTTGGGGTCTCAAATGCTCATCAGGTCCAGTCTCTCTCTCTCTCTCTCTCTCTCTCTCTCTCTCTCTCTCTCTCT
>LOJH01006429.1:5993-32465 GCA_001685095.1 Ellobius talpinus
CCTCTGGAAGAGCAGCCAGTGCTCTTAACCTCTGAGCCACCTCTCCAGCCCCCAGTCTTTCTAGTGTGCGTGCAAGCTTGGGTTAGAGCCCCAGTTACACAGTTATGATGGCGCATTCCTCTAATCCTAGCACCAAGAACTCTCTTACACACACCCCGTCCCAAAAACAGTAGCACCAAGCTGAATCCCCAGTCCATGGTATCATGGCTTTTAAATGATACGATTCTGTCATGTCATATAACGTTCCCTCAGGGTGTGGGTTGTGATGCTTACTAATGCTGGGCTGTTCGCATTTCTCATTTGTAGCATGTGCCTCATCACACTTTTCCACAGAATAAAACTGGTCCCTTGTACCCAGAAATTTTCTTTGTGTTTGAGACAGCATCACTTGTATCCAGGCTAGTCTCAGACTTACCATGTAGCTAAAGATGACCTTGAATTTCTGCTTCTGTTATCCCTACTTCCCAAATACCAGGATTGTATAGGTATGTGCCACCACCACATGAGACTTACAAGGTCCTAGGGATAGAATTCAGGGCTTCATGCATGATAGGCAAGCACTCTTCTAACTATGCTACGTCCTAGGCTCCCAGAAACTATTTTTTAAATGTTAATTCTTAGGTATGAATTAAGTATCTTTTTCTTTTAAAAATATATTAATTTATTTTAATTTTTATTGATTTTTGCTTATTTTATGTGTGTGAGCTCACATGTGTGTTAATGTGAGTGCTTGTGTGGTCATGTGGAGTTCAGAGTGCACATGTGGATGTCAAGAGGATAAATTGCAGTAGTGTTTCTCTTCCATCATGTGTTATGGGTTCCAGGATGGAACTCAGGTCGTTGAGCCTGATGTCAAACACGTTTAACCATTGGGCCATCTTGCTAGCCCCATTTGCTTATTCTGTGTTGTGTGTGAGACTATGGGCACACACGTCATAGTATAACTATGGAGGTCAGAGGACAACTTGTGGGAAGTTGGTTCTTTCCTTCTTGGTTGGTTGGTTCTTCAGGGTTGTCAGGATTGATGGCAAATGTACTTGCTAAGCCATCTATCTCAGTGGTCCAAATTAATGAGAAAACCAAACTGTCCATTCTCCCCAGCCCTTCCATATGGGAACGTGGGTAGCTGGTGTTGAGCATGCTGGCCCTTGACCCATTGGCTGCATTTGAGTTCCCATTGCGAGACAGTACTCCAGCTAGTTATTTAGCCCTGGGAATAGTGAACCCTGGGAATGTGTTTTCTGGTATATAGCAATCAGAAATGAAGAAGCAAGCGAAGAGAGTCTGGAAGATGAAAATCAGGACATTTGGGAACAACAGCAAATGAGGAAAGCAGTCAAGATCATACAGGTAACTGTTTCTATGTCTGTGCTATATGTTAGCATCCTGAGGGCTCTGTAACAAATTACCACAAACCTGGTGACTTTATTTTTACTTTTAAAAATCGTCCTGGGGGAGTACTCAAACCACAGTGCATGTGTGAAGTCAGGACGGCTTTGTAGAGTTGGTTCTGTCTTTCCAGTGGTGTGAATTGTGGAGATCAAGCTCAGGGCTCCATGCACAGCTTTCCTGCTGAGCCATCATGCTTTCTCTCACAGTGTGTGTGCTGTGAGTTGTCAGGACTGCGTGAGAACTGCTTTTCCTAATTGTGGGTGCTCTGGGTGACTTCAGGACCCCCTGCCCCCATCTCTGCCTCCGCGTGCCTTCTCTGTGTCTTTGCTCTTTGTGTCTTAGGGAGACAGTTGTGTTTGCATTTAGGATCACCCAGAAAATCAGTTTATTCTCATCTGTATCCTTCCTTAGCTATAACCACGAAGACTCTTCACCACATGGGACGAGTCTAAGTCCTGAGTGAGCTCTGGGGGTAGATCTTGGGGAGGACCATCATTTAACTCACTATTAGAGCTCCATGCTATTAACACTAAAAAGTATAGGGGAAACCATGATCATTTTGGAATTTCAAACTAGAGAACTTATTAACAGATTGTATATATATATTTTAGTCCTCACTTTTGGTAAAGCCCATGCATCAAAAGAACTTCCAAATAGCACTTTGAGAAGAAATATGTTCAGTTCTTGCTGTACAGCTCAAGCTTGCCGATTCCCTTGTGTTTGCTCCTTTTCCTTTTAAAGACTAACCGTTACGGTGGTAAAATACCAGAGGTTCCAGAGCATTCGTACAGAGTACTTCATAGCACAGTGATTGTCATGCTCATCCTAACCAAAATAATCAACTTCATTTATTAAGTAGTTAAGCCTAGAGAGTTTAATGAGATTTGTGCCCTAACAACTTAATAACTATCAGAAAAAGAGAATACAGATAATTTGAAGAAATGTTGGATAAAATGGCTCAGCAGGTAAAATGTTTACCACACAAGTCTGGTAACTTAAGATAGCTCCCTGAAACTCAATGTGGAAGGAGAGAATCAACTCCACAAAGTTGTCCTATGACTAGACATTTGATGGCATGTGTTTGCCCATATATACACAGACACAATAATTTTATTAAGTAACCATGCTGCATAGTAATGAGAACTGCGCCAGTAAGCAGTGCTGTTCCGTAGTCCCTGCTTCACTTCCTGCTTACAGGCTCCTGCCTGGCCTTTCCTTGATGTCGAGCTGCTATTTGGCACTGCAAGATGAAATCAGCCCTTTCCTCCCCAAGTTGCTTCTGGTCAGTGTTTTATCCCAGCAACTGAGAAGCAGATAAGGACACCTCGTTTCTGCCTCGTTATAACTCATTTTGGTGTCTAAACATTGGTGAGAGTTGGCAGATCATAATTTTCTTGAGAATCCTTCCTTGTTCCTTGTCTGAAATAGTTGACTTTGAGAATTTGCTTTACGTGGCAAGTGTGGTAGTGGTGAGCTGTGGTTGCCAGAGAGACTGATGGGAAGGGCCATAAGATACTCTTTTAGGAATGTAGTCTCTGCAGGTTCCAAATTCCAAACAGCCATGGCTTTACTTACTCCCGTTTCTTCAAGAACTCCATGACGCCTCAAGAATGCATCAGAATATCTGTAAAATTAGCTTTGAAATTTTAGGAACTAACTTTCATGGAAATCCAAACTTTAAAATGTGTTTTGTACATATAAATTTAATAGACAGGGTAGAACTGTAGCTCAGTGGCAGTGCACTTGCCTAGCATACATCAGGCCCTAAGTTCAGTCCTCAGTACTGCCAAGGCGCGGGTGGATTGGGGTGGGAGGCTGGGGTTGCTTGGTTTGGGGTTTTGTTTCTTTGAGACAAGGTCTCCCTATGTAGCGTTGGCTGCCCTGGGACTCGCTATGTCGACGGCTGGCACCACAGCGCCTGGCTAGGAAAAAAAAAAGGCACTGATATTGAAATTGATGAAGGATTTTTTTAAAAAATATTTTATTGTGACCATGATATTATAAAGACATGGGAACCTTATTTAGTCTCTTTTGTGTGGTAAATGAAATTTTTTTTAAAATTAACTTTTCATATCTTTTAGGGACAAAACATAGACCTTTCCTACAACAGTGGGTCTCAAACACTGAAGAAATTTGATACTTCCATTTCATTTCCACCAGTAAATTTGGAAATTATAAAGAAACAATTAAATAATAGGTGAGTAATGTTTATTTTGTAATTTATTTGTCCTCAGTGATTAGTAGTAAAAACGCTCTATTCTTTTAATTATTAAACATTAACATTGAACAGGTTTATAGGAAAAGGTCTCATTTTACCATATAGATAGCATATCTTCTTGTTAGTCTTAATGACAAATATTCCTTACATGATTAAAACCAGTAATTGCAATTTTTTAAAAACTTAATATGATGACTAAAGGCATTTTTCTACATTGCTGGATTTCATTGAGGTTGTATGTGTGTGGTCTTTAGAGATGTGGTCTTGGTTTGTAGCCCAGCTGGCCTTGCACTCCTATCCTCTGACTTCCTCCTCAGAAGGAACCCCCACATGCTTCTTCCATGGTGTACCATCAAGCTCATCTTCTATAGTAAATAGTTCATGCTTGTTCCTATAGTTAATTTATTTTTTCGTCTGTTCTAAGTCTCATCCTTGTGTTTCTATAGTAGTGAACATGTCTCTTTGTTTTGTTGCGTTTTGTGAGGCAAGGTCTTATTCTGCAGCCCAGGCCAGCCTCAGATGTAACTGTGCAGCCTTGGCTGCCTTTGAATAATGACTCTCCTACCTTGGCCTCCCTAGTGCTGGGATTATAGGTGTGTGTGACTACATCTGGCTTTTTTGTGTGTGTGTGCATGTGCTTTTTCTTAAACTACATTAACAGAAAATTTACCATGACCAAGAGCTTATTTTTATGACTCTTGGTACAGTGCCTTCCAGAAGCACAGTTCTTTTTTACACTGTGGGCATTGATAATTACCCTGAGCCGATAGTGCTAACCTTACGACTTATACTTTGCTAAAATAATGGCATGTCCTGCCAGAGGCTATTGGTTCTGAGTACTTTATTACAGAATATACTCAGAATCCAGTGTCTTCTGGTCCCTGTTTATAAGAGAGTAGATGTGATGGTCAGGGTTTGATTAGCCCATGTGACAGTGTAGTATAAGGGGTACATGTGATTCTGCTGCCCTTTAGAGAATATCCTCATTTTTTTTGAAAGTGTATAGTGCACATATGCATAGCACATGTATGGAGTCAGAACACAGCTTTGAGGGGTCAATTCTCTCCTTCAATCTTTACATGGGGTTTGGAGATTGAACTCAGGGCATCAGGCTTCTGCCCTACCCCCAAGTGACTAGCTCAAGATGGGTTTTTTTCTTGCCTGAGAATAGGTTCAGATTTTCCTTTCCTAATATCTATAAGTAAGCTTTAAAGTAACTCAGTTCCTTAATCACGTTGCAGAATCTGTCAACTGTAGCTGTTTGTTTAAAGATAATTTTATAGAAAAGACACTTTGTAATATTATGAAATAAATATTTGAAATCTTCAAACATACCAGCACTTAGTGTCTTTATTCTGTGGGGTTAGCAGGCTCCAGACGACTGTGTATTGGTAAATGAAGTTTTATTAGAATACAGCTCTGCTTGAATGTTTAGTACTGCCTGTGGGTACTTTGGTGATACAGCACAGAGCTGAGTAGTGGCAAGAGCAATTATGTAGCTCTAAAAGCTGAGATATTTACTGTCTGACCTGCTACAAAATAAGCTTACCAACTTCTAAACAGTTCAAGATTATTTCTGAAGTACATTCATTATCATTTACTGGAGTTTTGATTAGCTTTCCTTAGTTAGAATAAAACAGAATTAAAGCTCCTACATCTCCTGCATATGAACCAGAGACCATCTGGTGTTTCTTGAGGGACTGAATCTGAGAGAATTGTCTTGAGTGATAGAATGAGAGGCAGTGCATCACTGGTGTAGACTAATGTCTCAGATACTCGGAGTAAATGCCACTTTTAACTTTATTATGGTCTGTTTTTCAAGTAGGCTTTTTATTTTAAAAGGAAAATGTGTTTTAACGTTTTTTAATAAATCAGTACAAAATGATACACACTGAGAAGAAAACTGGCTTCCCCAAGGAAATTTGCCACCAGTTTGTTTTATTTTCTTCTAGAAATTGCCTCATGTATGTATCTTATAGAAGTACATAGTATTTTTATATTGCCCCATTTCTTTTATTAAAAAAAAAGCCAAGCCAATATATACCCTGATGTATGGCTATCTTTTTTTAACATAATATATGCTTAGAAAGTCTATCACTTTAATGTTCTACTTAAAATAATTCATCCATGATTTTTGCTGCATGTTATTGTTTTTACCCCTCACTGGTGTGGGGGGGGGAGAGGAAGGATGGGTAAGGAGTTCAAGGTCATCCTTTTGATACCTAGTGAATTTTAGGCCAGCTTGGGTTAAAGAGACCCAGTTTCAAGAAATAATTAAATGGAGAAATTAGTCCTATGGTCAGCATCTGTCTCTGAGTCCCTGTAGGTATCTTTTTGTGCCTTTTTCTTTGAGATCAGCATACTGCTTAAAAGAAAAGGTATGAAAAATGAAACTTTTATTTTATTTAGATTAACATTACTACAGGATACTTATCGCTCGCACCAGAGAGAATATGAAAAATATGAACAAGACATCAAGAGTTCAAAGACTGCAATCCAGAACCTGGAGAATGCACCAGATCAAAATCTAAACTACAAATTCTACAAAGGCATGAAAATTTATGTGGAAAACATAATTGATTGTCTAAATGAAAAGGTATATATAAATATTCTTAAAGTTAGAACCCTTCCTTATTGGTCAATTAACCGAGAAAAGACAGGCTGGGGAGATGGCTCCATGGGTAAAGGATTAAACACACACAGGGACTGAGAACCCACGTAGAAGAGGTATGGTGAGGTGGATTTCAACAGGCTCTTACCGAGTTCTAGGACAACAGCTACCACACAGATCTTTAACAAGCTGTTCACATTCCCTTTAATGTTAGACATGGGCTGTTAGTTGGTTTGGGGGTTTTGAGATTTTTTGTTTTCATTTGGTTTTTGGTTTTGTAGTTGCTATTGTAAAAAGTTACATAAAACTTTTGGCATATTTTTTTTCATGTATTATATCGAGACTGCAGTTTCCCCTTTCTCCTCCCAGTCCCTCCCTCCATGTCCTCTCTCCCAGATCCACTCCTCCATTTATTTCCCTTCAGGAAAGGGTGGGTCTCCCAGTGGTGTCAACCAAACATGGCATGGCATGTTGCAATAAGACTAGGGACATCTCCTCATATTAAGGCTCAATCGTAACATTTCATCTAAGACATATTACTTGAAAAATTAATTGCTAGATTGGTTAAAAAATGGATTTGTAAAATGTCTATTTTGATTGGGGGGGCAGTGGACCCTCATTTTCTTAGCTGGATTAATTTCGCTTATGAACAAGGTCCCAGTCTGAAGCTTAGGGTGACTTGGCTCACTTGTGGTGATCATCCTGCCTTTACCTGGGAGTTCATGTGTGTGAGCCACCATTCCCTGTGGAGATCTTTTTCTTATAAATTCTCTTAAGTCCTTTGCTCTGTTCACATCTTGGTTCTTAGATTTTTTTTTCCTCTTAGTTTTTAGAATTTAAACAAATCTTTATGATTTCAAACACATTGTATTTAATTTGTTTGGTTGTTTTTGCCTGCATGTATGTCTGTGCAGCTCATGCATTCCGTGTGTGGAGTCCAGAAAAGAGCATCAGATCCCCTGGTACTGGAATTTCAGTGGTTGTGAGCTGCCATATAAGTGCTACACATTGAACTGGGGTCCTGGAAGAGCAGCCAGTGTTCTTAACCGCTGAGCCATCTCTGTAACCCAATTTAAAATTTTTAATTTTAAATAATTTTAAGATAGTTTTTCAATTAATCTAAAATTTACAGGGTTTATTTTGGTACTTGTAGGTTTTAAAATTTCACACTGTAGGTTTTTAAGTCTTTTACCTCACACATTGTATTTTGTGCATATTCAGTCCTGACATTGGAATCTCTTCTACCATTTTACAAGGTAAGTTATTTATACCACAGAACTTCAAAAGAAAAAAGATAGGGCTGTGCAGCGGTGGCACATACCTTTAATCCCAGCACTCAGGAGGTAGAGGCAGGCAGATCTCTGTGAGTTCAAGGCCTGCCTGGTCTACAGAGCGAGGAGCGAGTTCCAGGACAGGCTCCAAAGCTACAGAGAAACCCTGTCTGGAAGAACCAAATAAATGAATGAATGAATGAATGAATGAATGAATGAATGAATGAATGAATGAATGNNNNAATGAATGAATGAATGAATGAATGAATGAATGAATGAATGAATGAATGAATGTCTGGAAGAACCAAAAAATAATAAATAAATAAATAATGAAGGAAGGAAGGAAAAGAAAAAAGATAGTTAAAAAATAAAAGTCTACTTTTCATATCATTCTATCCATGAAATATTATGTCCTTTACATGTTAATTGTCAGTGATGCTTGCCTTCTGTGGTATTTTTTAGTCTTAATTTTTTTCTTCATTTGTCTTTGGATTACACTTTTCACATCCTACCGACCTACATGGGGTTGCTGTAGCCATCACCCTGGAAGCAGCTGCAGGACACTGGAGTGAAGTGACTGCTCTTAGGAAGTGGGATTCCAGTTTCATCTGGTTACAGATTTCTGTAGCAAAGCCCTCTTAGCTGTCCCTGGAAACTCTCTTCCATTTTATGAAGTTTATTCTGGTGCCGGGGCTCAAGTGGGGGCCTTACGCATGCTAGGCAGACCCTGTACCCCTTGCTGCATCCCAACTTCTGTCCTCTCATTTCCCCCCTCTGTCCTTTACCTGTCACATGCACATTCTCCTGGCACTGTCATTTGGTTCAGAATCTGTGATACTTGCACTAATACTAGAGTTATTTATTCAAGAATTGGATGCATACATGTGATCATAATACCTTTTGCTCTTTCTATAATTCTTTATTGATAAACAGGGAAATGTCACGTATGTGTTTCAGATTATCAGCATTGAGGAACTAGAATCATCCACGCACACGCTGCTTTTAAAACGATCAGAAGCACTTTTGAAGCGCAGGCAAGATGAGCTAAAATGGGAATCATCCTATCTGCAACAGTTACCACGTCAGTAGTCCCTGTGTTCTGTTATTATCGCTAAGCTAGATTGCCATCTGGAAAGTCAAAGTATTTTTAGTTCTCTTTATTTTTTTGAAAAAAGAAAAAAGCTATCCTAGTTAGGATTATATTGCTGTGATGAAACACCACAACCAAAAGCAAGTTGGGGAGGAAAGGGTTTATTTTCGTCACAGTTCCATGTAACAGTTCATCACCAAAAGCAGGTAGGGCAAGAATGCAAGCAGAATAGGAATCCTGTCTTGCTCCCATTGCTTGCTCAGCCTGCTTTCTTATAGAACCCAGGACCACCAACCCAGTGGTGGCCTTCCCACATCAATCACTAATTAAGAATATAAATAAGAATATAAAGGATTTCCTACAGCCAGATCTTATCAAGATGTTTTCTCAGTTGAGGCTCCCTCCTCTCTGATGACTCTTAACTTGTGTCAAGTTGATATAAAACTAGCCAGAAAAAGCTTTTTCTATATTTTCATACTGATCCTTCTCCCAAACCTGACATTACAAAGAGCAGTTTCAATATACCTTGTTTAAGGTTAAAAACTAAATAATTAGAATTTCCAGTCACTTAAGCATTTGAGACAGAGTTTAAGTATTTATTTTCTTTGTATGTGTGTGTGACTATATATAAGTGCAACACACATATGCAGGACTGTTCAGAGGTTAAAAGGGTATACAGTCCGCTGGGACTGGCACTACAGACAATTATGAGCCGCCATGTAGGTGCTTGGAACTGAAAAAAAGCAGTCAGTGCTCCTAACTGCTGAGCCATCTCCCCAGCTCTCTTGACACCGTGTGCTTATACGCCATTAAATGAGCAGAGTGATTGGAGAGGACTTTCCAGCTCTGTAGTTGAAGCCTGCAAAGACTGGTGGGTGTCAGCAGAGTGGTAAGGGATGGCCATTCCATGTCCTCACACCACACTGCAGCCACAGTTATGGCTTAGCTTGAGGTGCTCTGGGGAATGAGATCCTGTGTAGGTGACAAAGAACAGTAAAGTGACTGCCAAGCTCCCATATTTGGTCATTCGTAAACAGTGGAACTTGCTGAATGAAGCAAGCCGTACATAGTATAAGTAAGATGTTGGCAGTGTAAATATCTCTAGTATATGACTACAGAGGAAATTGTTGTAATTGCTAGAAAAGGAAAAAGAATGAGAAAAAAGAAACCTACTGTGCTAAGTGGCACACACCAGCAAGATACATATATTTAGGGCAACAGGCTTGATGGCTGTTAACACTGATAAGTAATGGACATTTAAGTTCATTGATAATAAAATGTACATTTTGAGCACATTTTGTGTTCTTATATATACACATACATACACTTCATATTACCTATAACCTCAGTGATTCCCTGTTCTGAGACTGTAGTACAAAGCTAATTTTGTGAATTAACAGGCAAAGCTGAGACATCGGCAAATGGAAGCTTGGCCCTAGATGACAAGGATCAGCGGATTCTGGAAGAGATTGAAGCACGAAGGTATCTGTACAAAGTGAAGTCTTAGCACACTGAGCAAGCACTTTTCACTATTGCAGTAGAATTAACTTTGTGAGATAATCACCCCGCCTGACATGCCGAGTTTCAAGAATGTTGTAAAACCAAAGCTGAGTTCAGTTGGCCTCACCACTTTAGAGACAGACTGGGGCTCAGGCAGAACTAGTGAGGTGGCCTTTGTTAGGCAGATTGCTTTGAACCAGAAACCACTTCTAGCTAGTTGCACCCTCTTTAAGAAGTCTTTCCGTTCAGAGAATGATCTGAGTTGCACAAGAACCAAAGAAGCTAAAGAAACAAAGTGTCTGACATAGTTAGATAAAATGGTGTCAGTATGGTGATGTATTCATTCGAGAACAATAACATTGTTTTTCAATATTTTCTACAAGAACTATTTGCTTTTGGTTTATTTTATTGCACAATGCAGGATGCAGAGAAGACAAGCAAGGGTGCTCGCTGGCAACTGTGACCATCAGGAAGGGACTTCTAGTGATGATGAGCTGTCTCCTGCAGAGATGACCAACTTCCAGAAACGCCAAGGTCAATTGCCAAGCTTCTGACCTATTTTGAAGTGTTAAAATAGTGAGGAAGACTTGTTATAGCTGCCTTTAGATCCATACTACTAAGACAGGAAAATTTAAGAAAAAAGAAAACATTTTTTGCATCAGACTTGCTACTTCCGAGAAGGGTGATGTGAGCGCTGTGGCACCTGCCAGCTCTCTGTGGCCTCCTGGGTCACAAACAAGCATTTTGGCTGCATTTCTTTCCTCATCTGTTACCATTTATAATTTAAAACAACTAAATTTAGAAAAACCACTTTTAAAAAAATCACTTTATTGTCGTGAACTCAGATTAAAAGCATCATGAAGCTACATTAAGTTAAATCCTCGAAAACAGACATTTGCCAAGTTTGAATCTCAGTGAACTCCACAGTGAGCCTGGAGCCTGCTTGGGGTTCTGTACTTTCATTATCAGTTACACTTTGCTTTTCCAGTTTTGTAGGAAAAGCTTATTAAAGGTGTAATGCTCCTGCTGGACAGACTAAGAAGGACACAGTGTGCCTGTCCAACAACAGTGCTGTCCCACACAGCCTTCGGAGGGTGCTCGTAGGAGTGTTGAGAGATGTTGGATCTTGAGTTGAGGACAGGGCACTAATACTTGGGCTCCTCATCCTTTCAGCTACACTTTTATTTACCTCTCCACTGTATGTGTATGCATACACAGGAAAAAACTATGTCAGAACTGAAAATAGAAATCAAGTAGCTTTAGATTGTCTCATGACTGTATGCCCTTTACCTATATTTTTGTCCCCTAATATTAGCCTTTCTTGTTCTCCTTTCTACAATGCTACATTGTACCTACACTTAATTTGTTTCCATGTACACGTGTATGCAGTATAGGGTACCATCTGCCTAGGAGGGAGAATGTGAAGTGTTTTCCTTTCTGAGACTAGGTGACCTCTCTTAATGTTAGACATTCTAAGTCCATCCATTTTCCTGCAATTTTGTGATTTCATTTTTCTTTAGCACCGAATAGTATTCCATGTTAGATATGTCCCAGGTTCTCAACATTAGTTCATGGTGGACATCTTGCTTGTTCCATTTCCTTTCTTGTAGAGCATCAATAAACAAGGGTTACAGATATGTCTATGATAGGGTCTGTGGTTCTCTGGGTATATGTATGCTGAGGAGTAAATAGCTTAATTTTTTGAGGAACCTCCAAACTGATTGCCTTCATGGCTGTGTTAATTTTCACTCACACTGGGCGAGGATAAGGTTCCTCTTCCCCCACATCTCCAGCATTTACTGTTGGGTTTCCTGATGGCTTTTCTGACTAGAGTGAGACAGGCTCTCAGTAGTTATAATCTGTGCTTCCCTGATGTTGAGTAGCTCTAAAATTGCTATTGGCCATTTGTGTTTCTTTTGAAAACGTTCAGTAACTAGCTCATTTGTTGATTGGCAGTTTTCTTTCCTTGGTTTTTAAACTCTGGTTCTTTGTGAATACTGGGTTCTAACCTGTGCCTGAGTACAGTTGGTTAAGCTTTCCTTCCATCCGCTGGCCTGCCTGTGCTCTGCTGACGGGTGACCCAAGAAGGTCATAGTGCAGCTCAAAGGTTCTGGGCTTTGCTGTTCATGAGACTCAATGGAAAGAGGCTTTTTTCCTTGCCCGCCTCAGTTCAATATCATTTGCTTGTTTTGTTTAAATCAGTGGGTTTTATCTGCCTTAATGGAAAGGTGTCTATGGTAATGATATAGGACAATAAATGTATAATATTTTGGCCTATAGAGAGGGACTCAATACATAATAGACTTTATTAGTGTCTATATTATCACTTTTGTTAAAAGTGACTTTAAAATAAAATAATATCTGAAACTCATAATTGTTGGCAGGAAAGTAGGCTTAAAATACATAACATAAAGTGACTTACTTTGTTTACAGGTGACATTTTACAAGATTGTAAGAAAGTTTTTGAAGATGTGCATGATGATTTTTGTAACGTCCAGAATATTTTATTGAAATTTCAGCAGTGGCGAGAAAAGTTTCCTGATTCCTACTATGAAGCCTTCGTTGGTTTCTGCTTACCAAAGCTTTTAAGTCCCCTAATACGAGTTCAGTTGCTTGATTGGAATCCTCTTAAGGTATCAGTGTTTAACATGTGCCTGTGCTGGTCGTGTCTGCTACTAATGTGTCCTGCCTGTCAGGCTAACTATAAAATATCACAACTTCAGCCTGGCCTGAAGACTTAGCAGGTAGCTACAAGGTGTATGACCTGAGTTCGGATTCTGGAACCCATGTGGATTGAAGGAGAGAATTAAATGCCACAAGTTGTTCTCTGTCGCTCACATGCCATTCCATAGCATACGTGCTGGTGTGCATGCAACACACACACACGTGTATTGATTCTAAGTCATAGTAGGACCAAACACCAGTAATTCGAACCTATTTTTAATGCTCTTATAATGTGTGAAAATTTCCCCAGAATGATGTTGTATTAAGTTTGGTAAATTTGACTTAAAAACCTGTTCCAAGGATTATGAAGTTGGAAGTGACAAACTGGAGTTGGCTAGCAGAACACATTGAGGAGAAGGCATGAAAGCGGGGCCGCAGGGGTGTGCAGGAGCTCATGAGAGCACTTTCCTGAGAGTGAGGGGGATGCCATTTCACTGGCTTTCAAGTCTGGATTCAGAGCTGAGGATATGAAAGTAATACAAAAAGTGATACATAGAGAAGGTAATGTGGAATTCTAAAAGAAATGGTTTATTCCATTGTGTATGTAGTAAGGTGCATACATGACGTGGCATGCTTATAGGGTTCAGAGGATTGTGCAGGTGTTTGTTCTCTCTGTTATGTGAGTTCCAATGATCCAACTTAGGTCATCAGACTTGTATCAAGGGCCTTTCCTGCTGCATCATCTCAGGGCCTTGACACAGTGGTGTTTTAGGAGCCACTAGGAGTAGCTACCTTGGAAGAATAAAATATAGAAGACTGTTGATATAACCCAAGTTTAGGGTGAGCCTGGCAAAGTGGGTGCTGGATTTAAACTCTTACAAAGTAAAAACTAGTAAATACAGAGTAGCCCTAACCCTCCACATGTGAAGACACCCCAAGGTCTGGATCCTCATGCTAGAAAATGAAGATCTAGAAGGAAAGCTCTCAGCAATCAGCAAGATTTGGAGAGTAAATGCAGCGTGTCTCTTCTTCTGTCTTAATCATCTGTCTTCAGGCTTCCATAGGACCACACCACCCTCCCAGGATAGAGCAAGGTCACTTCTAAGGATAGGGAGTTGAGGATATTTCATTCATCTACACAAAAAGTATCAGCCATCTGCTGTTTGCTAACTGGTTAATTAAACCATATGCATATTAAAATTGATTCTTACGAGAAGTGAAAAGACTGAAGAAAATTTTGTTTGAATGAATTTTATCAGTAAATCTCATGGCAATTCCAAATGCCTAGCTCGTACATGTTTTTTCACTCTGAGCACTGCCATTGCTAGTCTCTGAATGTCCTGGCACACAGTGGCCTTTGCTGCATTTTTGCTATACAGATGAGTGCATAAAGCACAGTTTTTAGTTATCTTCCTTGATGCTCTGCCATGCCATTCTGCCTTACCTTAGTGGTCTAGTGGTGTATACATAGTGTAAAACATAATTATTCTCTTTGAGCCATAGAAAATTTCTAGGGATTTTGGAAAAAGTTAACTTATAAGTTTAAGAATGTATAACTTTATAATCTCATCTTATAGTTGGACTCCATAAGTCTAAACCAGATGCCCTGGTTCACATCCATAACAGAGTTTATGGATGGCAGCATGAAAGATGCAAAGAAGGAAGATGAGTCGGATAGAAAAATTCTGTCTGCTGTCATCAACAAAACTGTTGTTCCTCACCTTACAGGTAATCTTGATTCTGTTATAATCACAAATATACTTTTAGAAGTTTGGAGACACAAGGAAATGCTGTATGCAGCAAAGAGCAATTGATTTCATATGTAATTAGCCTGGTTGGGAAATGCTTATTTGTACAAACGTTGCCCACATTAGTAGTGGTGGCACATGAAGTCATTTGTCACTATTTGTCAAGAGCAGCACACCATCATATGTGTTACATACATTTCTTTCCCTTTTCTTACATTTCTTTTCCATTTCCTGTTCTTTGAGAACCCTACATTTCATGTGTACCTGCCATTAGCAGCTAGTGATGCCTTTACTTCTGTCCTTAAAGGCTTCTTTTACTAAAACAGTATTTGACCAGAATCTTTTTATTCCAGAGAATGAGTTTTGAACTTGGTTAAACTTTGAAGATTATTATTCATTCTGAACAGTGGTTTACCTTTTTAAATCCAAACTTTTTAATCCTAACTCTGTAAATGGAGGCGGAGCTTTTCTTTTGTCCCAACCGCCTGGTCTCAAATAATCACACAACAGCATATATTAATTACAGAACGTTTGGCCTGTAGCTCAGGCTTATTACTACCTCTTAGAGCTTAAATTAACCCATTTTTATTAATCTACATTTTGCTTTGTGGCTTTACCTGTTGTCTAGTACAGAACACTTCTGTTTGAGCCCACCATCCCGTAATAAGATGAGTACATCCCAGACCCTCTAGTGGTTGATTGTGTGCTCTGAAGACAGCACTTCCAGTGTGTGCTGAAGGATCCACTGTGGGGCAGGGGAGCAGGAGAACATTGATAAAGGTTCCATGGTTTTGACTCAGTTGGGAATCTGAAGGAGGCAGCTTAGAGTAGAAGTGATCAGCAGCACTCTGGTAGGCTGTGTTGCTTTGGGTGCCTGTCTCTGAGTGGAGTATCAGATAGGTTGCTGAGAATAACAGTCAGGAGTTCAGGCAGGAGGTGGCTGTGTTTTGATGACACTTAATGTCACGAAGTGACATGAAATAATAGGAAATGAGTGCAAGAAGGAGTGAGAAGGAAACAAATTGAGTCCTCATAGAAGTGACAAGTACTCAGCAAAGACCAGAAAGAAGACCAGGAGGATAGTGTCCCAAAATCCACGCAGAGTATTTCCAGGAAGAAAGATGGGGCCCAGTTTTGGTTGCTGACGGTAGCCACAGAAGAATTAGAATCAATCTTTGGAGCTGGCTATGCAGGTGTCCTGTTTAACTTGAGAGATGCACTCACTCCTCTGTGGAGAGTTCTGAGGCCTGATTGAGAGGATTCCAGAAAGACAAATACAATCTAGACAGGACTTTGAAGAATTTTGTTTTAAAAGGAGAGACAATGGTGGATAGCACTGAAGAGGGTATTAGGGATTATTGGAATTGGGGAGATAATGTAGTGTTTAAAACTCTTGTACTCAGTCATGAGGACCAGAGTTCAGATCCCCAGAACCCACATAAAAACCTGGTAGGCATGGTGGCTAGCATGTAATCCCAAGTGCTTATAACATGCAGACAGAGGATCCTAATAGCAAGCTGGGTAGCCAGAATAGCAACCATCAGCATGAAGCTTCTCACACACAGACACACACACACACACACACACACAATCAAGTATTCACACCAACATGCATCCATACTCATGAGGGTAGAGAAAGGAAGGAAGCAGAGATCCTTCAACTGAAGTGAGAACCAGAAGAATCAACCAGGCAAGTGAGCAGGCCAGGGTAAGCAATTCCTGGCTGACATTGAGGCTCACTTGAATTTTGGGAGATCAGTTTGGTATACCTTTCTTTAAAACTACATTTCATCTGCAGATTGCAGGCACAGTTAGTGAGAAGTGAATTTATCTAGGATTATAGATTAACCTGACAGGTGTAGCAAAACCCAAGGACAAAGAAATTAGGGTGTATGCAAAGAGGAAGTAGTAATGATTAGAAATTGAGAGTATGTGCAAATCGGAAATGTCGTGATTGGCCATGGATTTTTAACCACAGTAAAGAGTGGAACAGGTATGCTAAAGATGAGAAGCATGATCTACTAACTTGTGTAACCACTGACATGTGTTTCAGATTTTGTAGAGTTCATTTGGGATCCCCTGTCAACCTCACAGACAAGAAGTTTAACAGTACACTGCAGACTGGTTTTTGAACATTCCGCTCCTGAAAATGAAGTTAGTAAAAGCAAACAGGTAATGATTTCTGCTGATTTGGGTTTTAGCTCAATGGTAGATCACTGACCTGTCATTCATGGAAACATGAGTTCAATCCCCAATACCACACAAAATAAAATAATTTATACAAGCTCAGATTTTAATATGTGGATATATTACCTAGAAAGTGATCTCTCCTTTTAAGCCAGAATAGAAAGTATTTAAAAGATGGGGTAAAAAAATTTTACGTTTTGCTTTTGTTATTATAACTATTGATATAGGACTCTTAAAGTGTTACTTATAATTAAGTGGAGAAGGAAGTAAAATTTTATTTAGTTCAGTATGCTTTTGTGGAAAAATGCATTTGCTTAAATTGTACATTTATGGGCAATATTCTTGGTATAAGGTCTAGAGTAACTTAATGTGAGCTCCATACTGCATCTTTTTATTGGTAGTAAGCCAATTTCAATTTTCAATATATGGAGTCTTTCTAAAAATGAGAACAGCATGTCACTATAGAAATGTTGCTGATACATGAAATAAACTCCCATCATCTGTTCATCTTAGTAGTAGTAATTAGAGCTGGATATTTTCATTCAGCCTTTATTCTCAGTTATCCTAGTGGATCTGAGTGTTTACATATATAGTTGTCAGAGGATTTAGCTACTATTTCATGCAATAGATGCATATAATATAATGTCCTTTAAATTGAGTTACTTAATATTTGTCTCATTTATAATTGTTGGTATACAAACCAAATGAATTATCCAAAGTGGGTTTACTGTGTCAAAGGACAGACAAGCCAACAAAGACCCGCATCTACACTTTATGGAAGGCTTGTGGGAATCAGAAGGAAAGAACAGGGCTTGTTTTTTAAAAAAAACAAACAAACAAACAAAAAAGAACAGACCTTAGGGAGATAGCTTGGAGGTCTTTGTGGGAAGCTGCCCAAACCACACTGCTCTTCAAAGTGAGACTAAAGTACAATGAACGGGGCTGCACTCCCCGGATTTGCAAACAGTTAAAAAAAAGAAGAAAAAAAAAGAAAGAAAAGAGAAAAGAAAAAAAAACAAGCAGGGAAACAGTATAGTAAGGATGGAAGGTGTGTAACCTTGACTGGCCTGGAGTCACAGAGATCTACATATCTTGTGTTAGCATTACAGGCATGTGCACCATGCTTGAAAGGAAATGGAATGTCTTAGACACAGCTAGGACTACAGATGGGATTCCACTATTGAGTTTCATTGTTTTGTTTTTCTCTTTACTGATTAAATTTGTTCTTTGACAGTTTCATGTGTACATAATACACTGTCTACTCTCACCCCAGCTCTCTCATCTCCCTTCTGCCTCTGCCATCCTTTCCTCCCACAGCTCCCTTCCTATGTCCACATCCTTTTGTTTTGTTTTGTGACCCTCTGATTGTAACCAGGACTGTGTGGCCATGGGTTTGGAACTGTATTGCAGCCTGATAGACTCCAATAACTGTCCCTCCTCCAGAATCCGTCAGTAGTTCATCAGGGAGGGATAGGACCCCATGACCTCCCCCGTCCATGATTAGCTCTTGACATTCCAGGCTTACACAGCCAGCCACTGCTGCTCAGATCTCGTGTTTGCCATGGCCGTGCCATTTCCTGAAGATAGCATTTCATATCTCTTCTCCCTGTCTTCTGCTCATACATTCTTTCCATTCTCTCTTCTGCAGAATTTCTTTTGCATTAAAGGGAGGGGTATAATGTCCTATTTGGGGCTGAGCACACAGGTCTCTTCATTCACCTCCATTTACTGCAAAGACAGCTTTTCTGGTTAAGGATGAGTAGCAGTTGTCTGAATATTTAAGCTGCAGTTTGATGCCACATCAGTTGACTAGACCCTAGTGGGGAGGTTGCCCCTAGGGCCTATGATCTCCCCAGGTACTGGGTTTCTAATATCAGATACTACCATCCTAGTTATCATTGTACAAAGCTGAATGCAAGGTCATGAGCTATATTCCAGCAATTCCATTTTAGTGTATATATTTATTCTGTATACATTAAGAGACTTCTGCTAGGTATTTTATAGCATCATTAAGCATAATGGACCCCCTAATAGGAAACCATCAAGTGTCTAATAGTAGTAGTCATGCACAAAATGCAGTATAGCAGTGAAAGTGATTCACTGACAACCACATGCATCTTCCAAGTTCCTACAGTGTTGTAGCAGTGTTGTGCCTGCAGAACAATTCACACCATTAAAATTTCTTGATTTGGTTACTATATTTCCAATTATGGCTTGCTGATGCTTTCCAAATTTTTAAATAGGATTTCCTTAAATCTGTTGCTGAAAGAATTAAGAAGTCAATAGAAGATGATGTTTTTATTCCTCTATATCCTAAGAGGTAAGAGCTCTTAATTTTTATACTGTTGGAAATAGCTTTTCTTTGAGGAGGAATAGGGTCATGTAAGACACAGCCTGATGTAGCTCAGGCTGTTCCTGAACTTTCTACAAAGTTGAGAATAATCTTGAATTCCTCAACATTATGTGTGTACTCCTGCCCTCACCTCCGAAATGCTGGAATAAGAGGCATGTGCCATCCTATCTAGCCCTTAGAGAATACAAATTTGTAGGATGTAATGTAAAAGTCATTTTAGTCTTTTCTAGACCTAAAACACTTACTGTTCTAAGATGCAAACCAAGATTTCAGCAAGTATTTCTCTTAAATCATGTGCCCCACATATGTATGATACTTAACATTTGGACATTGTGTATTTGAGTGTTTCCTGTGTTTAAATTTACCCTAGAATCAGGAGGTTGTAACCTAGAGAAGTAAAGAACACAGGTGCTTAGCTCCACCATTCTTGGTTGTTTGACCTTGGGTCCTTGCTGTCATTATCATCAGTACAAGGCAGGAGAAATCAATAGCTACCCCCATAGGACAGCAGGATGATGAAGACAGTGTTCAGAACAGAGCAGTGCCATGAACAGAAGATGCATAGCACAGCCTAGAGCATCATGGATGCAGATGTGAACTGTTCATCTTAGGAAACACGGGGCTTGATTTATGGTCATACACTTGCCAAGAAAACCTTCTTGGTAGTGATAATTTGTGAACTCTAGCTACCCAATGATACTCCCACAATGGAAGTTAGGAGGGGGAGACTTGGAGATTTCTGGTTTATCTGAGTCAGGAAGAGGTATCTGCAAATAAAAATTATGCCCCAGTAAGTTTTGTTTTTGTGCTGTTTTAGGTAATTAATATATTCACATAGTTCAAATTTATTCATATTTAAGACAATTGCTTGAGTCTTTTGGCTAAAATCAAGTATATCTTTAAAATGAGATTGTATTTTGTTTTTAAGATTTATATATTGTGAACATTTGCCTGTGTGTATATCTGTGTACGTGTGTGTTTAGTTGCCAGAAGAGGTCAGAAGAGAGCATTGGATCCCCTGGAGCTGGAATTACAGGCAGTTGTGAACCACACAACTGTGGGTGCTAGAAACTGACCCTGGTCCTCTGCAGGAACAGCAAGTGCTCTTAACTGCTGGACTATTTCTCCAGTTCCCTAAAATGAGATATATTTACTTTTACCCTGACTTCTGACTGCAGATTTTTGCCATTTATCTTATATATGCTATAACCTTATTTCCCCCCTCCTTCTATATGAGATGAAGTATATTATAAGCAGGTACAAGCAGTTTTGTTCCTTTCTCAATGTGCAGTAGGCATGTAGATTTTCGATAACTGACTAGCATGTGGGTGATAATCTTACCAACAGCGAGGTTATAAACAAATGGGCAGATACACCGTTCTGTGCTCAGGCAGTTATAGCTACAAGACACACTTACAAGACAACTCATTGTTGGTTGAGTGAGGATGCGTTTATAATTCTTGGTAGATACCACCAGAGTGCCTTGATTAATTTTTCATTTAAGTTGTTTAGTTAAAAATAAACAGGGACCAGAGAGATCGCTTGGTGGTTAAGAGTATAATGTTCTTCCAGAGCTGACTGGAGTTTGATTCCCAGCACCCAGGTTGGGCAGCTCACAACTGCCTGTAACTCCAACTCCAGGGACTCCAGTGGCCTCTTCTAGTCTCTGCAGGCAATGCATTCCTGTGCACAAACCATACACAGATATACAGATATACACAGAATTCAAAACACAACAAACAACAAAAAGTCCTTTTTTTTCGGTTTTATTCTGAAAGAATAATAGTCCTTTATATCTTCTCTTTTTTCCTTTCCTTCCCCCTCCTCCTCATTTGTTTCAAATTAGTTCTGAAGAAGGAAAGATGTCACCACATTCAAAGTTCCAAGAAAGACAGTTCTGGGGGGCTCTAAAGGTAAGCAGAGTACTGTCTTTAAAATGTATCTCTGTTAATCTTTGCTTCCATACATATGTGTTGAACTCCACTCTGCCACTACAGTACAAAAGCACTAATAATTTTGAGACATAGTCTCACTTTATAGTCCTTAGTCCTGGCTCTCCTAGTCTCACTTTATAGTCCTTAGTCCTGGCTCTCCTAGTCTCACTTTATAGTCCTTAGTCCTGGCTCTCTTGGTCTTTGCTATAGAGATCAGGCTGCCTTGTACTAGGCCTTCCTATCTCTGCCTCCTGTGTACTGGAATTAAATGCATGTGCTACCATGCCCAGCCTTATTCTGTTTTACTTTTTAATATTTTTAAACGTCCTTTAAAAAATGTAAAAGCAGTTTTTGTCTCATGGACCCTACAAAAGAAGCACTGGGTTGAATTTAATCTCAGGTTATAACTGACTACCCTTGATTGAAAAGCTAAAGTTAAAGCCACAGTCGAATCAGTGGAGGTAGATATGATAAGGAGATCAGTTCCAATGATGTTTCAGGTGAAGCATCAGAAGGATGCCACAGCTGACATGTGAGGAACACAAGGCTTATCACAGCCAAGTGCCTGATGTTGGCACCTGGTGTTATACCATTCTTAACATGTAGGAGATGCAGGCTTGGGGGAGACCGAAATCTCCTTTGGATGTAGTAAATCACAGACCTGTGGAGACGTAACACAATACAGGTGGCATACAAGTCCCTGTTCCAGGGGTTAGGCCAGAGCTGAGAACTTGACAGCAGTTATGCATAGGCAGTATTCGGTCATGAGTGACAAGTTTTTGAAAAGGCTAGGATGGGGAACGGAGTGGGGGTGGGGTCTTCAGATGTACCTTATAATGAATTGTGAACCTTTGTGCCTCAAGGAGCTCAAGAATGAAAATGAGTATTAAATACCATGATAAAGAACTAGGGGGTAATAAATTTCCATTATGTTTGAGAAATTAGAAGGACATAAATGTCCTTAGCAGGAGCAGTTTCAGTACAGTGAGTGAATGTGTGTCCTGGCCAGACCAGGGAAGATGCTTTCCAGGACAGGCAGCAATGACAGTGACAGTATGAAGTGTGGCATGTTACTAGCCCAGATATCATTCGGCACTCAGAATACTAGGAGAAGACACAGATTTCTCACAATTCACAGAAACTTGAATTCAGCCCTCCAAATGCAACATGTATTCATTGAAGATCTTATTATGAGGCACTTAACCTGTTATCAGGAGACTCTTAGGTTGTCTTGTTTTACATGTCAGCTACGAGGTTCTTGGCATTGCCAGGCTTCCTAGCAGCACAAGTTAATACCAGCACTAGCCTTGACGTTGCTTTCTGATCCTGGTAAACTGCACTCTTAGACTTAGTGGCCCCAGACAATAAGAAGATGGGTTACAGTGGGGCACTGATCTGGAGGGGCTGCAGTGGAGTTGCATGAAGTATATTGGGGTTGGTTACCCTAATAATAGAAGTAGGATAAGCAAAAACATGGAGGTGAGGATCGTGTATTTACTTGGGAATGTTCTTTGTTCCAAAGCTGACATTTACAACAGGGCCAACTATTGAGAATGAGGGAGCTGGACCAGTTGTTTATGTACCATTACAGCTTTTAGGGCAGACACACATAATTACTTGGTATTTCTTTTAGCTCTTCCGCAATATTCTTCTTTGGAATGGACTTCTCCCAGATGACACCTTGCAAGATCTAGGACTAGGGAAGCTGCTGAATCGCTATCTTATTATTGCTCTTACTCATGCCTTCCCTGGACCAGATGCTGTTAAAAAGTGCAGCCAGGTAAGCTATATAGAGTCAATTCTAATTGTGTCATTAATGTCTATAATTTTCAGTGTGGTGGCTTATATCTCTAATCCCATCACTAGAGAATCTGAGGTATAAGTGTTGCAAGCTCCAGGTCAGCCTGGACTACAAGGTTAGACCCTCTCTCAAAACAGTAACAGCAGAGATTTAAGTAGTAGGACTGGAGAGATGTCTCAGAGGTTAAGACTGCATACTGCTCTTGAGTTTTGTTCATAGTTCCAACACTGGGCAGCTCATAACACCTGTAACTTCAGCACTGATGGGGAATCCAGTGCCCTCTTCTGGCCTCTTCAGGAACTTGTACATAAACATACAAAGACATGAATGAATCTTAAAGATTTAGTTATTGAAATCTACAACCAAATAATTAAATTTTGGAGATTGCACATGAGTAAACAAATCAGTTAACAGCAAAATCCAGCAGCTACTTTCATATTTAAGAATCATTATTCTGGTTTGAAACAGCAGTGGTGGGGGAAAGTATTTACTAATGATGCCAGGAGCCAAGTACGGTTTGCATATCTCAGTACTTGAGGGGCTCAGGCAGGAAGGTCGTGAATTCAAGACAAACCAAGACAGAAGGGAGGCAGGGAGAAAAGGAAAAAGGAAAATTAAAAAGAGTTAAAGAACTAGGTTAGAAATTAGGAAAGCAGCTATAATGCATAAGATTAAACTCCACATCAAATTTAAAAAGTCTGGAAGTGGCTCCAAAATATACAAATCAAATCACCACAAATGGGTATGGAAAACAACCTGCAAACAATGTGGCAGAGTGACAGCACCAACAGAACTGCTAGTCAGTGTACTGCGAAGATGCTTGTACAGCCAGCAGTGCAGAACAGTGGGGCTTTGCTGTTACTATTTCACTAAAATCCCCAGTTGTGATGTAAGCCTGGGCTGCTACCATTCTTGGGCTGTAGAAGCCTTGTGGCCTGTAGTATCCAGCGTACTGGTTCTGGAAAACAGATTCTGTCACTGGCAAGAGAACACAGCTCTTCAGGACAGTGTTGAAAGTTTTAAACGTTGACTTCTAAGAATTTATGCTAGGACAAAATCAGAGTTGAACATACTGATTTTAAGTACAAAGAACATTGTAGCATTATTTACTGAAGGTAGCCCAAACTACCTGCATCAGTTACTTTTGTGTTGCTGTGATAAAACACCATGACCAAAGGAGACTTAAAGAAGAGTGAGTTTGTTTGGGGTTGTAATTTCAGAGGGAGAGTCTGTAATGGAGGGGAAAGCCTGACAGCAGAATGCTGAGATCACATTTTCAGCTCCAGCAGTGATGGATTTCTTCCAGTAAGGCTCCCCCCCACCCATGGGTTCTCTAACCTCCCCAAGCAGCGCCATGAAAACTGGGGGACCAATTGTTCAAATTTTCAGATATGTGGACCTAGGGAGGCTGTTTTTATTCAAAACACTACAATACTCAAATGTCCCCAAAACATTTGATCTGCCCGTAAGGTAAAAGTCATGGTATTAAATGGTGCTTAGGAAGCCAGGCTTGGTAGCACAACCATAATCCCATCCTTATAGTTCTTCAATTTAAATCATTCTCAAGTTGACTGCAAAGTCATCTGAAAAGTAATAAAGGAGAAGTGTGTTTACACAACTGCTCTACAGCAGGTTTGAGAAGCAGGCCACGGGTCAACAGAATGGTCTCACCTCATACATGGACAGGCTTGCTGGCTCCATGAGAACTTCCAGACACATGTAAAATAGCAAAGCACTGGAAAGCACATACAAATAACAGTTAGTTCCAGGCCAGTGAAGACTGGTTCCAAAACTTTTAAAGACAGATAGTTTGACAAGCAGCTCTTCCATGTCTCTGTCTTCTGTAGTCCCACATCTGCATTTTTTCTCAATAATTAATAATACAGTAAGTCTTTTTTCCTGGCCTTTATTTACTTTATATTGCTTTTGTTGATGCTGCTGCTGCTGTTAAGTCTGGACTCGAGGCCTCAGATGCTTTAAACACCTACTGTGCCACCTACACATTCAGCAACACCCAGCCCTGTCATTGTTTTGAGACAGGATCTGTCTGCTACCAAGGCTGCCTGGCTGTGAACTCAAATCCCTTTCTGCCTCAGGCCTCTCAGATGCTAAAATTACAGATGCCTACCTCCATTTTCACCATTTTTTACAACTGTTTTAAGGCTGACACCAGCTCTCTTTTATTAAGATACTTTCCAGAATTTGTATTCCATTACAGAGGTGCTTTTGCTTTCTCCTTTCTCCAGATCCTGGTCTTGATGTTATCAGTGATAGCATGGCCTGCACGACTGTCCAGGAACTCTGTATTTTCCTCTTCTTTCCTTTTCCTTCTTGTTGCTATGAGGAAGTTTTTTTTTTCAACATTTTTCTGACTTTCCCCCTAATTGTGTTATTTTTGGAAAAGGCTTTTTTGTTTGTTTGGTTTTGGTTTTTTTGTTTTTTTTTTCTTTTTTTTTTATAGTTATCTAAATTTTATTTCATTGTATATGAATTCCATGGTAGTTCTGCTTTTATGTTCATGGTAAAATGTGGTTACTTTTGATATCTAAAATTGTATATTGTGAAACCTTTCATAGAATTTTAGAAACAAAAGCTATTTCAAATAGCTAAAAGCAACATCTTACACATTTTATGACTTAGGGATTGCTGAAATTTATACATAAAGGTGAATGCTCTTTTGTTACCATATTAGATATTAATCTAGTTTTCACAAACATCTATCCTCAAACTACTTGAGGTAAAACTCATTTATATTTGATAGAGAAGTATTATAATGTTAGAAATATAAAATATTTAAAACAAAATTTTAAGTAGATTTAAAAACTAAGATTTCAACAGAAAATAAAAACAAACCAGTCATTAAATTACAAGTATAATAATTTTTGTTTTGATTTAGAAAGTCAAACTATAAAACAGCTTTATTTTAAACTTTATGTTAGTGTATCACAAAATTGAATTACCTATAACTAAATTCCAAATTTCAGGGAAGAATCAATATCACATTAGTGCAGAAGTCTGAATTCTAGCTCCTTTCTTGTCATGTAATCATGTGTAAATGTAATATGAATACTCGAGTTGAGATATCTTTCCTGAGTGTTTATTATTTTGACAACTTTAATTTTAGGAACATTTGTTTTTGCTTAAAACTAATCAATTAGTAATTAGTAACCAAGAAATTATAGTCCACATATGAAATATACTCCCAAAAAGGTCCGCATGTTGGGGAATTGGACCCCAGGTGATGCTACTCATGTGGGTTTCTGGAAACTTTAGGATGTGCTATCTAATTACATGCAGTAGGTCACTAGGGCAGGTCCCTGTGTCTTGTCCTTGACATCTCCTCCCTGTCTTACTACCTTTTTAATGCATGAACAACTCTACTCCATCACATACCCTGAAGGTCTACACCAATTCATGGGGTGAAGCAATCTCAGAATGAATGAACCCTTTGAAACTATGTGCCAAAATAACTCTTTCCCTCATAAGCTGTTCATGCCAGGTATTTTGACACAGCAACAGAATACCTAACTGAAATAACAGGCAGTATTGCTGTTTCATGTTTACCAAATTTCATTCACTCAACCAGTGATGCTATGAACAAAACTATATACAAAATTAGTAGTGATTTACAAACATAGTCAAGAGTTGACTTTCCTAGGTTTGGATCCTGGCTGAATGGGTAGGGATTCCCTTCTTTATCTTA
>LOJH01006430.1:0-29490 GCA_001685095.1 Ellobius talpinus
GCTGGTATCTCAGCAGCTATTGGCTGAAGGAGCGGAAGGAGCTCCCGCAACATTGTTTGTTTGTTTTATGGTTTTGGTTTTTCAAGACAGGATCTTTCTATGTAACCCTGGCTGTCATGGAACTCACTATGAAGACCGGGCTGCCTCTGCCTCCTGAACGCCAGGATTAAAGGCGTGTGCTACCACCGCCCAGCCAAGGTTAGGTTTTTAAAGAACTGACAGGGCACTGGCCAGCAAGCCCCAGGGATCCACCTGTCTCTGCCATCCTAGCAATGGGGTTACAGGAATATACTGCCAAATCTGGCTTTTACATGGGTTGGAGATCCAAACTTGGGTCCTTATTTTCTGCGGCCAGCGTTTTACCAACTGAGCCATCTCCTCCACCCTCATGGAGCTTTCCTGACTCTTCTTATAGTGTTTCTATCAAAGGGGCATGTTTGGGGGTGTGGCATCCTAGCTTTCCTCACATAACACAGAAACATCAGAGTGCAGAATTTCAGGTAGATGAGAGATGACAATTCTGTTACAAAAAGATTCTCGAGAGAAAAAAAAAGGTTTTCAAATGCTATTTATAGATTATAGACCACAAAGTAAAAGCTACACAGACACTGGCAAGAGAAGCTGAAAGCTGCTAGTCTCCTGAAAGTCAGCCGTGAACTCAAGACGAGAAAGAAGCATCCTCCGTCCATCACCGCAGATTGAGTCATATAAACTCCGTTGAAACACAAATGGTGTCAAAGGATGCTTAGGGTTACCACAAGTGACTACCACATAACCTTCTCATTTCTAGTCCAAGACAGTCTTTTTAAAAAAGCCTTGCAGTCTCTCCGCACTGGCTCTGTTAGCAAGAGGAAATAATCCCTTTTTTCTAATACATTCCTAAGGTTCTGGGTATCTGTTGTCAGTCCTTTTTGATTATTACTCCAGCAATCAACTTTAACTTATTTTTTCATTCATGATCTCACTCTGTCTGTAGACCGAGCTTTGATATTCCAGAGACATTGACCGTTCTTCTTCTCGCTTCACACGCACGTTTCTGAAAGTGCCTGTACTGGAGTCCCTGCCAAAAGGGTGTTTCACTGAGAGTGGTTTTTAACTTATTACCAAACAAGTTTTATCCTAGAGAGCGGTTTGCCACCTACCATTATATAACATACTTTGGAAATCAGATCTGGGCCTGCAGACTTACATGAATCAGATCAATATAGCTCTCCAGTCCACTAGTTAGTCCTCAGACCCAGCTCCCACACATGGATGAAATTAAAGACGCTATTGATGCTGTAATTACCAAAATGTACTGACTATTATGTTTAACTAATAAATATAGCACTGAAGAATTAACAAATGGTTAATATTAAATAGATTAATGGTTAATATTTATTACTGTAAAAAAGTTTTAGCTTATCAAAAAAATTACAACTCCCAGGATAATTGTTTTCCAACTCCATTCATTTTATAAATTTTCCCTTTAGTTTCTATCCTAGTAACCTTTCCTGCCTAAAAAGACTAACTAGTGTTCCTCACCCAATACCCAATGCTCAATTTCTAACATCATCGAAAGCAAACATATCCACTGGAGACATTGATTAGTGACCAAGCACTCGCTCAGCATCGATCAAGGGTCTGCTTTTAATTCCCAGCATCCCAGCAGTAAAAAGAAAAAGAAGGTGCCCATATTATAAACACACACCAAACACCCTCATTAAATTTAATTTTTAAAGGCATCTCACACATTCATCCCTAAATTCACAATTATTATTAGGTGATTGCCAAATTGAAAATTTTTTAAATATTTATTTATTTATTTGTTATGTATACAACATTCTGTCTGCGTGTATGCCTGCAAGCCAGAAGAGGGCGCTCAGAGGAACCACTGAGCCATCTCTCCAGCCCCCAAATTGTAATTTTTTAAAATAAAAAATAAGCAACATTAACCCTATGTCTAAACATTTACAAAAATCTCTCAAATGTGTTAAAAGACTCAAACAAAATATTCTATTGGCTTACCTGGAGAGCTTAGAATTCTTCTTTGATATTTAGTCTGATCAAACTTGGAAAGCTCATGCTAGAGGGATAAAGAAAACACACTTAAACACTAAGAAATATTCCCTTAAGATATTTTTCCATCAATTACATGTTAATTACAAAGGTTAGCATGAAAAAGCCTAGGGGGCGCACCCTAAGCAACATTAGCATCCCTAATTAGACAAGCAAACATCATATACCTGTTGATTCATCAGAGTGGCCCACACACCATTCATGTCATAGTCCTGCCAAAAATACAAAACCAGAATGAAACCAAACCAGGACCCATCAGACAAACTCGAACTGGGAGGCGGTCTATACACAACAATCTTCGACCTTGTCAAAGCATTAATGATGTAAGAAACTAAGTGTGGGCATCTGTTGTAGATCAAGGGCAACAGAGACAACCAAACGTCATGTTCAGACCCAGGTGGTATCTGCACCCAGAAAAACTTTCTACAAAAGGTCGTAATTGAGGTACTTAGTGAAATCTGAGTATGAACTATACGTTATCCTGTATTATTGTAGCAATACTAAATTTCCTGGAAAATATCAATGAGGCTTTAAGATTTTGAGAACGTGCTTCACAGAAAAACCAAAATATGTGTTGCGACTGAATTAAGGTTATGTGAGGACAGAATGAATTTGTGGCATGGACATGGGACATTGAGATATACTGATATTTCTCAAGAAGGGACTTTGGAAAAACAGCAAACGTGGAAAGAAACTCGGGAATGCCTGCGACCTTCCTCAACTTCTGGAGAACAGCGTGAATGATGTTCCCATACCTCAGATGGTTTTCTGAAGACAACATTGTTGAGCTTTCTAAAACCTTGAATCTGCTAGGCTGTGAAGCGGGCTTCTCAGCTGAACTGTAAACTTCCACCTCTGTTATCAAAGAAGGTGTGATAATAATAAGCCTCGTGGAAACTTCAGGGCTGCAAATGGTTTCCCGATTCAGTTCTTCCAGCTTTCATCGGAGATGCGATCTAGCCAACCTCTCACAGAATACCAGCAAATTGCCAGAGTGGAGGGTCCCGCAGCAAAAATGGCAAGACTCCCCTGGTGAACGCCGCATTCAAAGGAGGGCTACACGAATGCATATTACCACAACTTCTAAGTTTGCAATTATTCGATGTAAGCTTTCCCGAAAGAACTACGTCGTCTTCTACGCTGGCTGCACTCGGGTCCCAGCCAGCAGGACCGAGGCCACGCCCCGTGCATCGCGGGCGTTTCCCCGAGGGAGGACGCTCTCCGGCGAGCCGCTCTGAGGAAGGCGACCGGGGCCCTCCCGTAGCCGCCCGCCCGCCCGGCGGAGCTCACCGCGGCCTCCACTCCCCTCACCTCCATGGTGCAGTTTCCCGCCAGGCCGTAGCGGCTTTTGAGACGCTCCACTATCATGTCCTGCCCGGGTGGCTTGACCACCCTGCGCTCCATGGTGGGTCGCTGACCACGGTCGCCCGGGGAACCGCGCTCAGAGGCGCGTCGGGGCGGGCAGTACGTCACGACGCCCGGCCCCGCCCCCGGGGGCGCCGGAAACCAGTGGGAAGAGGGGTGCGAGGAGGGCGCACTGACAGTTCCTTTGTCCCTTCCAGATTCTTGTCCTTCGGTTCCAAGTCTCCGCCCTCACGCCCCGCCCCGCCCCGTTCAGCAAACGGAAGTCTTCCCGCGCGCGCGCAGACCTGGCCCACAGGAGGGCGAGTGTCTTCAGAACACCTTCGTGCCAGCGTGTTCCCAGGAGCCTGGGGCCACGTGGGACACAGGGTAAAATGTTTACTGTGAATAGAACTTGCCTAAGCCACACGCTCTTCATCAAAAGAAAAATCAGGACATGTCCGAACGCTAGGCACATGAACTGCAGCTGTATTACCTTTTCAATTCCTTTGCCTGTTTCCATAAATTTGGGATAGGCATGGAAGGTTGAAGCAGGAGGCCAGCCTGGGCTACGGTCATAATCAATTGGGACAGCTGCCTCAACTACATAGAGACCTACCTCATGAAGTCAGAAAAACTCCCTGTAAACATGTAGTTTGGTTTAAAACAAAAACCTTTCCGAAGACCTACAACGCACACAGTCCGGGATTCAACCTCATCATACAAGCTCGTACTTGTTCAGTTTGTTACTCTCTGGCACACATTTACACTGAGAAATTCTAGTACGTGCTCATGTGGACCAGCACCCCTAAATTCTTTAATTTCTTTTAGTGCTGCAAAAGCTGATACTTCAGCAAGTAAATAGCAAACTATTTTAAAAAACTGCTTGAAGATCATTTTGCTATAAGATACCATCTATTTTGTTTTCTTTTGCCAGATTTTAATGAGCACAGAAAATCTAGCCAGTTGGAAAAGAAATGGCTATCAATGTGGTCACCATTATAACAAGTCACATTGCTCTGAAATATATCAAGTATCTTATAAAATACGTCAAGCGTCTTTTAAACTTTGTTGGCACTGGATAGCTCAGCCATTAAGAGCTTGGGTTCCAGTCCCAGCACCCAAAATGGTAACTGCACACCCAGCACCCAAAATGGTAACTGCACAGGTTGGAAACATCTATTAATGCCAGTCCCGGGAAAGTTAGTTTAACACACCAATCTGCCAAGTTTTTGAAAGATCTTTAGTAACCCTAATAGTTTGAAAAAGCAAAACAAATGTAGAATACCTTAAAAAGCATTTGCAACTATGCGTAGTGGGAACATGCCTGCAATTGTGGTGGAGGTAGTGAGATCAAGAAAGAGTTCAGGTCCAGCCTCAGTTACAAAGCAAGTTCAAAGTAATCTTGGACTACAGATGATTTTTTGTTTTTAAAGACATTTCCATCTACTTAGACTAAAATGATGGCATCAACTTCTCAGCTGAAAAGTTTCAGTACTTTTATGAGTTTATATTACGCAGTTTTCCAAAGAAGTCACTAAATGTGCACGGTTCCCTTTACAAGGACAACTTCAGGCAGGTTTACTTCATGTACCTGACTGTGGAATAAGTATTTTTCCACAGTGATGCTATCCCATAATTCATTACATAAGCCATAACCTTCCTTGCCTTCTTCTAATAGTGAACACAAGAAAACAGAAAGGACTCAATACTCAAGATTGGAAAATAGAAAGTTTTATGGTCTAACTAGATTCCTTTTAGTTCTACACCAAATAGGCCCATAAGAACATGCTGTTCCTTTAACAGTTGGCTTATTTGACACGAACCACAGCCTAGTAACATTTTCAGTGTTTATCACACTTTGGATGCTGAAGTGTGAGCTCAGAGTGCTGGCCTTTAACAGACCTCACTTTACATCAAGTCACAGAAGGAACAGACAACTGAGATGCACAAGTAATGAATGTTTAAATGTCACAGCTGTTATCAATTATCACTTTATTTCTGCTACAAAAGACACCAGAAAAAGGTACTGCAACAATCTAATATAAAGCAAATCTTTAACCAAACAACATGGTATAGATCTTTTAAAAATATTCATACTTTATCACAAGAACTAGAGAAAAATTCAATTCTATCATCAGGACCAAGCTGAAGTTTCTGAGGTAGTAGAGACAGGTAACAGAAAAGTGAATGGAAAGAAGGAAGAAGGGAGAAGGATGGGGGTGGGGGGATGATCAACTTACTTAAAATGTAAAAATTAATGTCTTCAAAAGGGAACTACATATCTTAAGAAAAGACAGATTTCTACTTAAAAGTTAATTTTTAACTATACAGGAGCATAAAAATTACAGAAGAGCACTTTGGTTAACTCAAATCTTCTGTGGCTCTATCCATTCATAAATGAGTCTATACATAAATGAGCACACGAATAGTTAAGATTACCATATATATATTTTAAATCTAAAATAAAATTATCTGAGTTGTGGTCCCCTTATTCAATGGTAAGTACCATGCAGGAAATCCAAATATCTTAACAGGAATTAAAATAAGATTGCATATATAATATTTCTTCAATAGTCTGGGAAGCTCTATTGCTTTTAACAAAATTAGTATTAGCCATTTCTAATACAGATGTCAGGAGTACATAAACACAAGTACACCTGAAATACACCAGTGTTTAAACTTTTATTTCATACCATGCAGGATCAATTATCACACAGTAAAAAGTGACAACAGCTATAAGCTACAATTTTACATTTATACATCAGAAATGTGTTTTCAAAAGATGAACATAATTACCATATTGTCTATAACAATTAAGCATCAATTCAACTGTTACTATAGATAAAATGCACTGTGAAAATTATTTTATAGCTGTCCACATTCTGTGATACTAATTCTTCGACTAACAGACCCTTTAGTAGAACCAAACGACTCGATCTTTCTCACAGTATCCATGCCATCCTTAACAAACCCGAACACTACATGCTTAAAGTCCAAATGCTCAGCTTTCTTCAGTGTTATAAAGAACTGAGAATTGTTGGTATCCCGGCCTCGATTGGCCATGGATAACAAGCCCGGGCCAGTGTGTTTCACATTAAAATTTTCATCTTCAAATTTATCTCCATAAATGGACAGTCCTCCTGTTCCATCATGTTTGGTGATATCTCCCCCCTGGAAACAAAAGAATCTGTTAATACTGACTCACACATTAAAATACACAGAAATCATCATGACAGAATGAATCACAAATGCCCTATTTAAAAATACATTTTGAAAACTAAGAAATACATGTTTTGTGGGGGGAGGTTTTTCCTACATTCCGTTTCTAGTAGGTAACAAACATTAGAAATCTGAAGCCTTTCCATCTAAATGTCTGAAAAGGAGTAGAGAGTCAAGTGCAATGCCAGCTATGGTATGGGAAAACTAAAAATTCCCAAGATGAGAATGAGGGCAAAGAGAAAAACCTGCTCAAGTTGGTGTGGTCTAGTCTTAGCAGATTTAACCGTGATGTCTGTACAGTGACACTTACCTGGCAAACAAAGTCTGGAATTACTCGGTGAAAAATAGAGTTCTTGAAACCAAAGCCCTTCTCTCCAGTGCATAATGCTCTGAAGTTCTCAGCAGTTTGAGGAACGATATTTGAAAATAATTCCATGATTATCCGTCCTAGAGGTTCACCATCCGCACAAACATCAAAGAACACCACAGGATTGGTCTCCTTTGACAATTCTGCTGCAAGGGATACTTGTCCATTTTGGAGTTTCAATATATTCTGTTGACATTCTTCAAATTTCTTCTTAAAACATTCAGTTATTTCCTTTGTTTTAAATCTCACTGCAAGTTGTTCTACTTTTGCTTCTCCATCTGTTAAGGAGAAGGATGGGGGAGAGAAGAGACTTTAATATCAAAGTAACTTACAAAGTATGTATATTTTATAGATTTCAGAAAAGTCAATAAAATTAAAAGGTATTTTGAGGTAGTAACTCACCAGCATAATCTGACGCAGTCCACACTAAAGCATTATTTGAAACATTTAAAGGTTTTAATTCCATGGCTTTGGTAATAACATGGTTTGCACACACTTTAAAAACCTGGTCTCTTCTCATTAGGATCCGATAATAATTCTTCATTGTATGCCAAAGAATCTTTATATCTCCAATACCTCTCTCCTTCCACTGACTGACTTCTCTATCCCATCTATAAAGTTTGGCTCTCTCTTTGAACAAGATTTCTTCATCTTCTTCTCCAGATTTCACTTCTACCTATGACAACAGATAAGAATTATATAAGCTACTATCTATATAAACAGCTGTTTATAACAAACTTCATTAACCAATACCAACAGGTTTTACAGTATCATAGTAACTAACAACACTATAGACTAGTAATAATCTGACTTGGTTAAGCAGTAAAGATGTGATTTATCATTAAATATTTTTCTATTTTATAGTATTTTACTTCTCTTTGTGAAATAAAATGCCCTTAAAGGTCAGAAGAGGTTTCAGAAGTGCTGGCTCTTGCCAAGCATGGCAGTATACACCAATAATCCCAACACTGGGGATCTGGAAGCAAGAGGATCAGGAGTTCAAAGCAAGACTAGGTTATATGAGATCAGAGGGAATGTGGTTTTTTGCATGGATGTGCAATAATCCTAGCACTCCAGAGCCTGAGAAGCAGAGAGATTACTACAGGTTTGAGGCCAGTCTGGGCTATACAGTGAATTATAGGCCAGGTAATGCTATATAACAACATGCTGTCTCAAAAAACCAATGCTCCACCCAAAAGTGCTGATTCTCTATTTATGACACTATTTTCATTTTATGTATATAGTTCTTTACACTGCATGCATCCATTGCCCCTGAGGCCAGAAAAGGGTATGAGATCCCCTGGAAGCAGAGTTATATGCAGGTGTTAGCTACCATGTGGGTACTGGGATTTAACCACTAAGCCATCTCTCCAAACCTTTTATTGTTTCTTTAAATATGTTTTTTATTTTTAATTCTTTATTTGTGTGTGTCTGTATGTAGGTATGTGTGCACGGATGTAGGTGCCTATAAAGGCCAAAGGCATCAGAACACCTGGCAGCTGTGAGATGCATGGCATGGACGCTGGGACCCAACAAGAACATCCCTCCAGTCACAGCAGTGCTGTGTGTGTGATAGTAATTACTGAGACTGAAAATGGACATGGGGACTGGAGAGATGGCTCAGCGGTTAAGAGCACTGACTGCTCTTCCAGAGGACCCGGGTTCAATTTCCAGCACCCACATGGCAGCTAACAACTGTCTGTAACTCCAAGATCTGACACCCTCACAGAGACATACAGGCAGGCAAAATACCAATGCACACAAAAGTTTAAAAAAATGGACATAGTAATTTTCCTAAAATAATATTCATCTCTATTTTGTCCCTAAAATTATTTTATGAAGACACATGATCTCCTAATGGCATAATAAAAATGCTTATGGCTCAGCAAGATGGCCAGTTAGTAAACATGCTTGCCACACAATCCTGACAATCTGACTTCAAACACTGGAAAGCTATTCTACCCTCCAATGGCACCTGGAATGGACATACCTGCTTGTACTCGCACATACTCACTGTGGTATGTGTACGCCCACTTCCTCCCTCCTCTCCTACCCCACTCTCTAAACATACACACATAGACACACACACACAAAATAAAAAACTAAAAAGAAAAAACAAGAATATTCCTAAAACTGCACAAGCAATTTAGCAAGCATCATTTACAAGAAAACTTCGGGGAAAAATTGAGCGTACACTTGACTGGTAACATCACTGCTAACATTAGCAAGGCCCTGGATTAAATCCCCAGCACTACACATGAAAAATTCTAAACAATTCCTACTTAAAGGCTGGAAATCTGGGCAGGAGATATAGCTCAGCAGTTAATAGCACTGGATGCTCTTCCAAAGGACCTGGGTTCAATTCCCAGCACCCTTCTGGCATCTCACAACCATCGGTAACTCCATCTGTATGTAACTCCAGTCCAAGGGGATCTGACGTCTGCAAACAATAGGCACACACATGGCACACAGATATGCATGCATGCAAAAGACTCATACACATAAATAATAGTAATAATGTTTTAAATGTCTGAAAATCTAATGTTTAACTGTTCCGGGAAGAAATGTAGGTAGCAGTATTAAAAAGAAGAATCAACTCGGAAAATTTTTATACTTAGGTTACTAGTAAAACATTTACTTCTTGGCACTTACCTCTGGTAGTGAGACTATAGGTTCAAAATGAATATCCTCATTATGAACGACTTCTTCATCACTGCCGTCTTCGTCTTCATCACCTTTACTTGCTGACTGTGTACCAAACACAGCTGCTCCAGTATTTGCCCACTGGAAATTTTTATCTGATAAATAAATTTGGTAATTAAACTGTGAATTTTGACTTTTTTACGTTTTATGGATTACTTTCCAATTACTTCATTAGTACATCTAGTTTTCAACAATGTCATAAACACACCTAATTGAGAAGTTTAAAGTACTAATATTCTGAAAATTTCAACAGCTATGAAACACAACTGACTTCAGCAGATTTACAGGATAAAATACTATTTTTAAAAACTGCAGCCAGGTATTGTGGCTGTGGCACACACCTCTGATCCCAACACTCAGGAAGCAAAGGCACGTGGGTCTCTGTGAGTTAGTTCAAGGCCAATGTAGTCACATAGAGTTCTAGCTAGCTAAAGAAACATAGTAAGACCCGGTCTTAAAAAAGTCAGCATAAGTAAAACTATGAATTCTAATGTAAATTCATATCAATCATTTCTAGAAGTTAAATGTTTTTCTATATCTAGCATGACCTGTGAAGTATATAAATACAAGAACTAATTTTTAAATTGTACTATTTATTTTCTTCTCCAAATATCTTAAACAATAATTAAATGGTGCTATATTCACAATATTAAAGATCTTATGAGTAAATATAATGAAGTATAATGCTAATAAAACTTGAAACAAATAGCACCCACACGGCAGCTCACAACTATCTGTACATAACTCCAATTCTAGAGGATTTGCCCTACAAGGGCACTGCATACATGTGGTGAAAATACCACAAAAGACACATACACACACATACAAAATAAATCTTTTTTTTGTTTTTTGGGTTTTTTTTGTTGTTGTTGCTTGTTTGTTGTGGGGTTTTTTTGTTTCTTTGTTTTGTTTTGTGGCAGGGTTTCTTTGTCTGACTGCCCTGGAACTCACTTTGTAGATCAGGCTGGCCTGGAATTCAAGAGATAGACCTGCCTCTGCCTCCAGTGATGGGATTAAATGTGTGCACTATCACATCTGGCAAATAAATCTTAAAAAATAAACACCAGTGATAAATAAGAACACTAATGTATAACTTACTCTAGCACAATAAATTCGCACAACCCTAATGCAGAGATCAAATTTGTCTTAAAAATATATTATCACAAATCCTGAAATACTAACAATCAAATTTAAGAACACAAACATTTGAGGTTATCCCAAAACTGAACAACATACCTGTATATGAAGAAAGAAAGGGCTAACAGCATTGATTTAAATTAGAGAAAATCCTTATGGCTATTATCATCAACTAAAACACTAAGCAAACCAAGGACAAGGCCACTCCACTGACAATTACAACATGGAAAGGACTCCTTTTTCAAATTACACTTGGCTGACATGATCATTAATATCTTTCTTCTTCATCTTACCTTTAGGACCAAAAGCAAAATCCCCAGAATTACTTGAAGCCAAGTCTGCAAATGACAGTCCTGTACCACTTCCAAATCCAAACAGAACAGTCTTGCCTTCCCCTGGCAAAAAGAAAAGAACAATTTCCTATTTAATACCCACATCAACACCTTATGCAGGACCCAGAAGAAACAGGATTCTCTCTATTCCAGGTGAGAGGAGGGGATGATATAAACTACATTTCTAAAACTTAGGATTTATTCTTCTAAAATGCCTTTAAATTCAAGCCAAATTTTTGGGTTGGTTTCTTTTTTGTTTGTTTGTTTGGTTTGGTTTGGTTTTTGATATTTTGAGACAAAGTTTCTCTGTAACTTTGGAGCCTTCCTGGAACTCGCTCTGTAGAACAGGCTAATCTTGAACTCAGACAACTGCCTGCCTCTCATTGTATGTTACAAAATACATTCAATTTCAAGCTTATTTAGTAACATTATTAAGTTTACAGGTTCTAGTCTCAACTAACACAAATTCTAAACCAAATTCACTTCAAAAACCACAGAGCTGTAGAGCTGTCCACACTAAGCTATGTTTTGGGACTAGTTTCTGCTTTGTCAAGTTTCTTCCACCTTCAAACATGCAAAGGCAAAGATCTTTGAAGAAGTCTGTACCAAACATTTTTTAAACATTTTTTATTTGTAATTATGTGTTTATATGTGTCTGTGTGTGGGTAGATGGTCATCACTGCAGGCTCCCAAAGAAGTCAGAATGAAGGTATTGGATCCTTTGAGCTGGAGTTATAGGTGAGCTGCCTACCATGGGTGCTGGGAACTGAACTCAAATCCTCTGCAAGAGCAGTAGGCACTTGAACTAATTTTTGCATTGTCTTTACTATAAATATGCTCATATGACTGCTCATACGAAGTTTGGAGGCCTTGTCTGAATTCAACCAATGCAGTTTCATGATCTGTAAAATTGTTTTGGCCTACTTAATTTTGTCTGAAAATGTAGAGGTTTTAGTTATGAAGTTACATTTTTGTCCCAGTATATTAAGATTCTAAAGTGCCCATAAATGTACTATTGGTGACCTCCTAAGTTGGGACTACTTCTGGAAAAAACCAAAAACAGGTAATATAGATAATGTCCATATATAAAGAAATACAATTCACAAAGACATTTCTTCCAACTTAGAAAAACTGAGGCACATAGTATTATAAGGAGTAATTACTGCAACTGACATATTAGGACTTTTGAGGCTTGTACATATTATAGTATCATAAAAATTTTAAGCTCCTACTGTAATAATTTATAACTAAAGCATTGTGAATATATTCAAGTAACACTAAGTAAAAACATCACATAACACCAAGAAGATGACCATACAAGCAAATCATTCTCTTCTATGCAGACAGGTCAATCAGCATGCTTTGTATTCCCTAACTGCTTAAAATCAAATGATAGGCTGGGAATGATAGTATACACCTTTAATCCTAGCACTTGGGAGGTAAAGGAAGGAGGATCTCTATGAGGTTAAGGCCAGCCTGGTCTGTATAGTGAGTTCCAGGTCATCCAGGGCTATACAAAGGGCTATATAAACTCCATTTTTAAAAACAAATAAACCAAATGATAAAATGTTATTTACTGTTTTATTTATAGAAAAGACAGTATGACTTGTATGATTACTGTGAGAAAAACATTATGCTCCTATATTCATCTTAAGCATTTTCAGCTAAGTTCTTAGAATCTAATCTATTTTAAAAGTCTATTTTCTCAAACATTCAGACAGTATTTTTTAAATTGCACAGTATAAACACACGACCAACTTTTACCTTGGCTTGGGACTTCTGTGTCAGTTTCTTTTCTAGTACACAAATCCACAGGCTTGTCCACAGTCCCAGAAACAGGGGATGAGCTACCAGATTTGGTGTTAGACTCAGGTTCTTCAGACTTACACATAAAAGGATTTATTACTTCAGTCTCGCCTGTATGCTCTTTATCAAATTTATCAGTTACTTTCTCATTCTGGGATTTCTGCAAAGAGGAAAGAATAAAACACTATATTATCAAATCATTTCCTCCTCCCCTCAAAACAAAAATAGAAAAATAGTAAGTAGTTTCTTACTTAATTAAAAATAGTAAGTAGTTTCTTAAGTTTGCTATGTGTTTTATATACAGTAACCATTGAAAATGCAGTAAAAGTAACAGTAATGAAAACTTGGAAGAGACAAGCAAAACTAAAAATGAACAATAAACTTAGATCACACCTCACTAATTAAATGAATGTCAAAAGGTATAATAAACATTAGTAAAAAGATTATTCAATCAGAGTTGTTTTAATATAAAAACCACTACAGATTAGGAATTTATCTTGGTAGTAGGGCCTGGGTTTGGTACCATAGAAAAGGAGTACACACAGGACATTAAAAGAATGATGCTCAGGGTTTATTAGGAAGAGGATGGAAAGTTGGAGGGATGGGAGCAAGACAATAAAGACAATAAATAAAAGGTTGAAAAATTATATATCACACACATACACAAAAAAGGTCGTATCTTTATCACACAAAGCAGATTCAGGAAAATTACAAGTGATAAAGAAGTGTGATCAAGATGAAAGATCAATTTACCCTCCTAGAAAGGCAGGGTAAGAACCATCTTAATCATTTTTCTCCGTAAAAACAATAAAAACACAAAGAAAGACAACCAAAATTAACTTTCATGTACTAATTAACTTTTTCATCTACTCTGGAAATTAAATAACCACAACCCAAGTAGTTTTTCATCTGTGAACTGAATTAAGGGGGAAGGGATGGTTTTGTAGCACTGACCTCCTCATTCCCTTCCCTGTCTACCCAACTTCCCCAGTCTCAGTTCTGCACGAGCCAGACAAGCATGGAAAAGATGAATGTTTGTCAAGCATTTGGACATTGACAGAGGAAAGGGGGTGATTGACAGAGCATAGTTTTTCTAAAGCAACTAAATCATTCTGTAGGAGATTATTCATTAGATATTTGTAATAATAAAAACAACACATGGAGCAACATAAATGTACTCATAGATCATAACTGAATTCAGTTACAAATCACTAATAGAATGCTATGTACAAAGTAACCATTTTTAAATGGCACACAAACTGTCTAATGCATGGGTCAAAAAAAAATTGCAAGAAAGCATTCTGACCTAAAAAGGTGATATTTCAGTACTGAACCAACAAGTATTAAGAGACTGATAATGGAGCTGGGTGGTGCTAGCAAACACCTGTGATCCTAGCACTCTAAAGATGAGATAAGAAGATCCCAGGAAGGTCAAAGCAGGCCTGTACTACAGTGTGAGGTCCTGTCTCCAATACCAAAATTGATTAATAAAAGCTTATTCTACAAACCTACAAATTTAAATTTGAGAATTAGACTCATTAGACACAATTAGAACTCATTCAGTAATAAAGAGACAAATAATCTAACAGACATTCCAAATAAACCTTCAATTAACTGGTTTCAAGATCTTAAAAAAAACCCAGTTCCAGTCGGGCAGTGGTGGCGCATGTCTTTAATCCCAGCACTCGGGAGGCAGAAGTAGGCAGATCTCTGTGAGTTCGAGGCCAGCCTGGTCTACAAGAGCTAGTTCCAGGACAGGCTCCAAAGCTACAGAGATACCCTGTCTCAAAAAAACAAAATACAAAACAAAAACAAAAAACACAGTTCCTTTAGTTAGAACTTTGAAAATCTCTTTCAGAAAATAGCCGCACAGAAAGTATTTTCCAATCTGCTTATACTACCATTGACTTTTTTTTTTTAAAGGTGGGATTCATTATGTTGCCCTGACTGACCTGGAATTCAGAGCTATACCTACTTCTACCTGGAATTAAAGGTGTGGGACACCACTACCAGTCCAGTATTAAGTTTTAATTTTTACTTATATGTGTGAAGGAGATTATGCACAAGTGAGTTCAGATAACCGCAGAGGCCAGAAGAGGGTATTGGGCCCCCTGGCGGTGTTGTGACAGCTGACTGAGGAACATCCATTTTATAAGTAGCAATAAAATTTACACAAATAGAAACTAAATGATACAAAACTGTACTATACCATAACCAAGTGAAGTCTTTCCTAGGAATACAGAACCATCTACAAGCTGGATGAAATATCTGTATCATTTCAGCAAAGGAAGACGGCACATCATTATTATTCCCTCAGGGTTAAAACTTCTTACTCAGAAATTTTGGACTACTCAGCCCTAAATAAGATGTCTCTATAAAATTCCATCTCTAAGGGCTCAGGGAACCCTGTAGAAGAGGAGGCAGAAAAAGTCAGAGTCAGAGAGGTGTAGGACGCCAAGAAAACAAGGCCCTCTAAAGGAACGTGATCAGCACACACATGAACTCAGAGATTGAGGCAGCACGCAAAGGGCCTGCAAAGGGCCTGCACAGGTCTATTACGGCTTCCAGTTTAGGGCTTTGATGGGATTCCTGAGTGTGTGAACAAGTGGGTCTTTATTGCTGGTGCTGTCTCTAGAGCTCTTTTCCTTCTGTTTGTTTTGTCCAATTCTGATGTGTTACTTTTTGTTTTATCTTACTGCGTTTTATTTTATTACTATCCCTTAAAAGCCTGTTTGTTTTCTAATGAGAGACAGAAAGCAAGTGGGTCCAGAGAGGAGGTGAGTGGAGAAGTGGTAGAGGTGGGGGGTGGGAATGGTAAAAAAGGGAAAATGGCAATCAAGATATATTATGTGAAAAAAATATTTACTTTGAACAAAAGAAAAAAGGGAAAAAATTCATATTAGCTATAACAACGCTAAGAAATTTTAAACCAATTTGTTTATTATATCTACAAAGAATCTTGGTGATGTTTTAACTGATACAATATTAAGCCTGTAATTTAATCTGGGTTTGATACCCTAGTGATTTTGAGTATTCTCATTCATGAATAGTAACATGGCTCTATGTTTATGTAATCGAACACATATGCTTACCAAGGCCAATTATAACCATCTGACACTAAGATTTTAAAATGTACTCCATCTACAGAGGCAAGCGACCTGAAAGAACAATGCAGACAGTCTGACCTGAGCTTCATGAACCTTTTGAAGCTCTGACTGAAAATCCTCCCCATTGCCATTGTCCTCATCTGTATCACTGCAGACTCCGCAGAAAAACGTAGGTGGGAGCTTCAAAGTGTCTGCCTTTGCTCTCTCTTCAACTGTTGGCTTCTTTTCCCAAACTATAACACATTCTTTGTCATTATCTGGAAAAGCCACACAATACAAGCAAAGACACAATCAGAAATCCAGTCCGACTGCCAGTCTGCAGGCTTAAGCAATTTAAAGACTTCCATAGCATGACTATGAATGCTCATGAAGCCAGCCTATGGCCAAGTATTATTTTTTAAATATTTTAAATGAGCACTAATTTAATAATTATTATTTATATATACCAAAATATTATATACATACCCAAATAATCAGTGTTTCTGATTAGTATTTTAAGTATTTTAAATGAGCAATAATTTAATAAATAATAATTATTTCTATGTACCAAAATTATATATATACCAAAATATTATATATATACCAAAATTAATCAGTGTTTCTGATTAGTATTATTTTTAAAATATTGAGCACTAATTTAATAATAAATAAAACTGGCAATTACAAATATTATAAGACTAAGAAGTACCTTTAAAATATAGGACATCAAAATTGTATAAACATACCTGCTAAATTTTCTTCCAACGGTCTGTATTTTTCTAAGTCATCCAGATAGAGTTTTCCATTAAGTTTCTTGACAGCCATTTCAAAATCTTCATCTTCAAATGCAATTCATTATATTGAGTAAGAGAATTTTAGTAGGTACAAGGTTTTCCTAGCCACAAACCTAGACATGATCTTTACACTTTCTTTCACTCTATATCCACAAAGCACTCAGCTTTGCCAATCAGAGACCTTCACCTCCTACCTGTTTGAGTTTCCAGTGTGCTCCCCTCACCTTTGGACATTCTATCATTGCAGTACAGCTCCCAACCCTAGTCACCCGGTCCCACAATGTAACGTTCTATGACTGCCCTAATAACCTCACTGAACTTTGAGGATGTTTGCTGTCTCCCTCTTTTACTTTGAATACTTCTGGATTATGACTATTTTCAATTTCCTCAAAACATCTGCCTGGCATCCAATAGCCATTTTTTTAAAGGGCTTCTTTAATGAATGCCATTCTTCTGATTATTCCACCCACTGAGTATTTTATAATCATGGAGTAAATACCTACCTCTAAGGATAGTAATCTAAGTTCTAAAACTCTGCTTATATTTTCTTTCTTTATTGAGAGGAGGTCTCACTCTATAACCCACACTAGCCTGAAACTCCCCAAGAATAGAAACTCAGCCATCCGACCTGAACCTATCAAGTGCTAGGATTGCAGGCACTGTCATGTCTGGCAAAAAGTCAGGTTTTAAATAATTAAACTATAATCCCAATTCCTAAAGTCACCAGGAGTCATTTTCAGTTAATGAAAGACTTACCATCCTCCTCTTCTTCACTAACATAATCTGGCCTGTTCTTATAACAAAAGAAAGTTGGAGGAAGCAGAAGTTTGTCTGCAAGGGCTCTTTGCTCAGGAGTGGGAGTGAGTTCATACACAATGAGAACATCAGTATCTGAAGGAGGATCTGCAGGTTTATTCTCTTGTGCTGTAACCAAGTCAAAACAACTGATAAGACACAGTAATCAGACTAATAAAAATCAAAAAAGCATGAAACCTATCTATAGGTTTAAACAGCACAGTGATAAAATAAGAACACATACTTTGGAACAAATCAAGTGAATTAGATCATGAATTAGAATTAGGAGTCTGGTTTAGTGTTCTATTAAAAAACTCTTAGAGAATACAAACGTTTTTAAAATTCTTTTACTAGTCATTGGAAATTACAATTTCTTTAATACAAAAAGTATACACTAAACAATAATTCAGCAAAGTATCCATGCATTTACAACTGAAAAGAAGTACCTCCAGGGTTATCTAACATAAAATTAGTATGCCCCAGAGCCAACCTGCATTAGTTCTCTAAGTTCCTATAAAGAAAGCAAACAACTTCTAACTACAAAGGATGGCAGGTGATAGCATGTATCCATTCCATGCATATTTCCAAGTGTGGAATTAGATAAAAATTAAACAATCATTCTACAGTCTTACTTACATATCAAGACAATTTCTGTGACTAAAAACACCCCTATTCCACTCCCACCTGATGAAAGGTCAAAAATTTGAAGAGGAAAAAAGGAAGATGAAGTCTGTTCTGATTAAGACTCTCTAGCTTATAGGAACTGATAAACCAGTGCCTTAAACCAGTCATGAAATATGCATGTCCCAGCTACTATGAGAAAACATTCTCGAAAGCCACCATGTCCAATATGGTAGTCTACCCACATGTGGCTTCCCAACACTTGAAAGGTGATTAAACTAAACTAACATGTGCTAGAGGTATGAACGTGCACATTGGACTCTAATGGCTTGGCATAAAAAAGAATATAAAATATCTTCACTTTCTTTTAAATCCTTATTAAAAGCTGATATATTTTGTACATATATATTAAATTGAATAGATCGCTTTTGTATGCCACTGATTTCTTTAAGTGTTTCATTTTCTATGCTGCTCACAAAAAAACTTAGACACAGATCATATTTTACTTCTACTGGATGGTGTTACTTTAGAGAACTGGTAGAGACCCCTACAAGGTCAAGATACATACTGGACATATTTCCCTCATTTGCTCTTAAAGAACTTCTACAAATTCTATATGCTTAATGTTCTAGTCAAGAAGTGACTCATCTATAAATGATCTGTACTTCATAAGGAACACAAGTTACAGAATGGTAGCTGTAAAAACAAGGTCTACTTTCAAACACAGTTTCTAAACCCTAAAGAGACATGTTTTATATACATTCTACTGCCATCCTATCTGAATAGTAGTGGCTAAAATCAAAGATTAGAAAAGCAAGTCTTCATTAAACAAGGTTGAAAAGAAAAAAGTTCAGTGAAGCAGAGAGAGAGAGAGACAGACAGACAGACATTTTGCATAGTTGAAGATGAAGCGAAGCCAAGAGAACACCAAAAAAAACATAAATAGCACCCAGGTACATTTTAAAAAGTCATTTTGAAAGTTGTTTGTTACAGCCCTACTCAAAAGGTATGCTTTGTAAAATAGCATTCTTTAGCATGCACATTGCAGTGTTAAGTACTTCAGTTCATACAGCCACAAGTAGTACTTGGCTAAGGACTACCAGCTGCCAGTCACCTCACTGGAAATACTAGATCTATACCTTTGCTCTCAGGTTGTGAGGTAGGGAAGCTGGTCCAAAAGGCCATGGGATTAGATTTAAAAAGGCTAAAATTAAATCCTAGGAAAATAAAGAATATTTCATTTTTTAACATCTTATGAAACAAATTGACTCTTAATACATAAGAAGTCGGAACCCTCAATTTATATCAATCTGGTTGTTTTACATATTCATTTATCTCCAAGGTCTTTCTTTGCTAATTTAATAAGAGGTGGCAATACTAACTCATATAACACACATGGAACATCTCAATAACACATGCTTCAAGTTGATTTTAAAACAAAACACTGAAGAATCAACATTTAAAAGACTAATACTCATGAATCAAGTGCATGAGTCTTTGTAGTAGATTAGCTTCTTTGGCTCTGCTTTATGATACATGCCTTCTCAAGTTACTGAAACGAATCTCTTATGATCTGTTAGTTTGAATACTCACAGGCAAACTTATTTAGGGGTTAGACTTGTCTATTAAAATACTTCAGAATGATCACTAACTAGTGTTTACGACACAACTTCGACTAAAATATGTTTCCTAAAAAGAGTCAAAGACACACACTTTTAAAAAATCTGCTGGGGACTGGAGAGATGGCCCAATGGTTAAGAGCACTGTCTGCTCTTCCAGAGGACCCAGGTTCAATTCCCAGCACCCATATGGCAGCTCACAACCATCTGTAACACCAAAGTATCTGACACCCTCATACAGACATAAATAAGAATAAATCATTAAAAAATATTTTTAAAAAATCTGCTGAACTCTAAACACTACGTACTTACCCTTTTCTGGTGCTTTAAATGTGTAACTAGGTGAAGACTCCTCCTTTGGACAGGCAACGACATTTCTGACTTTGCCATCTGAAGACTGTCTGATGTCAGTCTGTGGCTCACACTTGTCACGTTCTACCTTTCCTCCAGATCCACTCTGAACTACTGAAGTAACTTCACTATTGCTATTTTTCAAAGGTGCATTAAAACTAAATCCAAACAAAGATCCAGTGGCTGAACTATTGCCAAATGCAAATGGCTTTGATTTTTCACTACTAAAAATGCTTTTAACAGACTCTGAGCCAAATACAAACTTTGGAGGAGAAACCACTGCTTTTGGTGTTGTTTCAGAAGTGCTAGATGTTTCTCCAGCTTCTGAAGTTGTGTCTACTACCTCATCTCCCTGAGTTACATCAGTCCTTTCTCTTGTGGTTTCTTCTAAAACAGCTACAGCAATTTTGCCACACGGCGACTCTCGAGGAGTGCTCAGATGAGAAACATGAGGTGTTATCAAACAGTCTTTTTCTTGGGCTGTTTTTGCTTCATCAAAAATTTTCTTAAATGAATCTGCAACATCCTGTAGTTTAAAACGAACAGCTAAATGTTCTATTTTTCTTTCTCCATCTGCAAAATCACATGCAGTCCATACCCACACTCTTTCTGTCCCTTTCATATTTTGCAAAGTCATATCTGGAGTTATTCTGTGATTGGCACAAAGTTTTAATACTTGGTCCCGTCTCATCACTATGCGAACTTGCTTATTATCATAATTTTGTAGAATCTTTATATCACCAATGCCTCTTTCTTTCCACTGACCAGCATCTTTATCATATCTGTAGAGCTTTGCTCTGTGACTAAAAACAACCTGTTCATTTTCCTCACCACTGGATACTTCAACTAGATCAGGTAAGGGTACAACAGGCTCAAAGTACTGTCCGTCTCTCTCTTCTTCTTGAGTAACATCAGATTCTTCATCAGTGCCAACTGAAGCTCCACTCTGGTTCAATTTGGAAGGAGATTTAGACGGACTCAAAGCAGATTTAAAACTGAAGTTAAATCCTGTAGTTGACTCACCGAAACGGAAGAGGTTTTTCCGTACAGGGCTGCTTGCCAACGGAGAAGCATGAACTGAGCTGCTGCTCACGCTGTCGTCCAAGGCATCTTCCCGTAAGTCATAGTTGTCCCATTCTAAGGTAGGCCCAGTGTGTTCAGGATTTTGCTTCACTGTTGTGTCTGAAGCACTGGAAGCATCGGCACCCGAACTAGTGTTCTCTTCATCGGTGACCTTTACTTGATCATTTGTCAAAAACGTTTTGAAATCTTTCAGTCCACTCTTCATCTCCTCAGCTCTCTGTATTAACTTAGCAGCCCTGCCGGTATCCACAAGCTTATGGGGTGTCTGAAGTGGAATGTCTAAGAGAAGCCGCTGACACTCCTCAAATTTCTGCTTGAACTCTTCAGCTAGCTCTGGTGTTTTAAACTTTGCAGCCAGCTGTTCCAGTTTAGCATCACCATCTGAAAAGTCACTAGCTAACCACATCCACGCTCTATCGGACCCCGAGAGGGGCTTCAGGTTCATGGTGGTGGTTATCCAATGATTGGCACAGACTTTTAGTACTTGTTCTCTTCTCATCAGCATTCTTAGTTTACCATTGACTTCATTTTTGAGAATTTTTAAGTTCCCCAAACCCCTTTCTTTCCACTGACTTATCTCAGCATCAAATCTAAATAATTTCACCCTCTGTGAATACAAAACTTTTTCATCTTCTTCTCCTGTTACAAGTTCTACTTTTTCAGGCATCTGCACCACTGGCTCAAAATGGATGTCATCACTGTCCTCAGTTTTATAGGCATCATCATCTTTCTCAGGATCAGAAGATGTGTTAGCTTTCTCCGCCACTTTGCCACTTTGTGATGAGAATAATTTTTCTCCTGCACCTGAAAATCCCTTGAAATTAGGGTCTTTCTTGCCAAACTGAAACCCTTCTCTTGAAGTTGACTTTGCAAGATCTGCAAAGGTGAAAGTGCTGCTTGTCTGACCAAAGATCGCACCACTGCCATTCTTCTGACCACTAACATCATGAGCTTGGAACCCAGTATCACTTTCAAGATGTTTTTCACTCTTCTTCTCTCCATTTCCCTTTTCCTGAATGCCAAATTTAAACCCATCAGCAGACACAGGAATGGAAAAACTAAACCCATCCTTGATTGACTTAAATTCTGTATTAGAAGAACCCTGAAAGGCAAAGGAAGGTGTTTTTTCTTGATCCGCATGCCCAAATTTAAATTTCTGCTCTGTAATGCCAAATTTGAAATTTTTTTCTGGAAAGTTACTTTTAAATTCTGTTCCCACTTGACTTCCTGCAGATTCATTTAACTGTGATTTTGAGCCCACTGTGAAAGCTGAAGAAGATTCTACAACAGACTTATGAGTTGGCTTGGAGGCATCACAAGCCACACATTTTACAGAAGAGCTCTCATTCTGTACAGAACAAACACTACACTCCCACTGTCCTTCCTTTTTGGTAAACAATCCTTCAAATCCACTTTTTGGAGATTTGCTTGTCTCTGAAGAGGCAGAAGTTGGGACAACAGATGTAGGCTGATTCTGTTTATTTGGATTCTGACAAGCTATACACTGAGCAGCATTTGCTTCATTTCGGACTAAACACTGGCTGCAATCCCATTGTCCTTCCTTCTTGGTGAACATACCCTCAAATCCACTCCTGGGAGCCTTACTCATCTCTGAAGAACCAAACTTGAAAGAGGCGGCAGCTGGACTTGTCTTAGCAGGATTCTGGCAAGCAACACACTTCACAGCACTTGCTTCATTTCTCACCAAGCACGAACTACAATCCCATTGTCCTTCTTTCTTAGCAAACATGTCCTCGAATCCATCCTTTGGAGGTTTACTTACATCTGAAGTACTGGCCTTAAAAGAGGCAGGTGATGAAACAGAAGACTCAGCCTGTTTTCCTGGATTCTGACAAGCAACACAGTTTGTAGAGCTTCCTTCATTTCGGACCAGGCATATAGCGCAATCCCACTCTCCTTCCTTTTTAGAAAAAACAGATCTGAAATCACTGTCAACAGACTTAGGAAGGTCTCCCTGTCCAAATTTGAAAGAAGTCTGAAAAGAAGATCCATTTTTGTTAGCCGATTTTGTATTCTGACATGCAATGCACCTAGATATAGTGGGTTCGTTCCTTACTAAACAAACACTGCAATCCCAATGACCTTCCCTATTCGGAGTCATCACTGCAAATCGATCTTGAGCATTTTCTGGGCCAGTTTTAGAAGCAAAGCCATTTTCAACTAATGGTGGACCTAGGAGCTCTTTATTATTGGCTGAGTTTATATTTTGGCATGATACACATTTCTTAGCAGTTGCAGCATTCTTAAATGAGCAGCTGTTACAATGCCACCAAGACCCTTCCTTCTTTACAATCTGGAATTCAAAATTCAAGTTTCCACCATCAGATTTGCAAATATCCTTGTTATCATGAGCTGCAGGTTCTTTTACAATTCTGATAGTATGGTTTGGTGCTGTAGACACATTTGTTCCTGAGGCTTTTAAAATCTTCTGGGCTTCTTCAAATTTACACTTAAATAGTGCTGCTTCCTCAGGAGTTTTGAATCTAATTGCAAGCTGCTCTGGTTTTGGTAACTCGTCTGCATAATCAAGGGCATGCCATACAAAAGATCTATCTGAGCCAGCATTTGGTGTCAGCTTCATATCCGGACTAATGTAATGATTTGCACAGATCTTTAATACTTGCTCTCGTCTCATCAGAAGGCGAATTTTACCAGACGTTTTATGTCTTAATATTTTTACATTGCCTATCCCACGCTCCTTCCATTCTTTGGATTCACCATCAAAACGGAACAACTTTGCACGATTGCAAAAGAATTCTTCTTCATCTTCCTCACCGGTTTTTACTTCTATCTTGTCGGGAAGAGGAACCACAGGCTCAAAGTGAGGGCCATCATCATCCTCATCCCCATGAGCGCTTCCTCCATCTGTTTCATGACTCTTATTTGCCAGCTCTGAAGCAGGGGATGCAAATATAGATTTTCCTGGACCGTGAAAAGTAAACATATCATCACTTCGACGAAAACCAGAATTCTTCTGCTGGTTTTGGCCTATGTTTTCTGTAAGTGTCATTCCAGACACATTTTTGCTCCCAAAATTAAATGTATTTCGAGACCCAATAGTTTGACCAGAAATTGATTTTGGTCCACTATAGCCATCTCCTTGCAAAGGTTTATCTGAAGTCAGAAGACCCAAAAGACTTTCACTATTACTATAAGCTGTTGAAGGAGGCTGTGTTACCTGTGGTGATGAAAATGTGAAGTCACCGTCATTTGACTTAAAGTTTGAGTTAAACTTAAAGGGAGTTGGCTGTGTTGTGTGTGCTGGTGTTGTCAGAGGTGGTCTTATTACTTCACCCGGCACGGGCTGAACAAAATTGGTTTTTCCAAATTCCATAACCTTTGATTCTGCTGGCCTTGAAGCATGAGCTACAAGTGGAGGTTTTGTGAAATACCCTGGTTCTGGCAAAGGTGGATTTGTGCTTGTCTGTTGAACATTATAATTAAAGTAATCATCACCCCTGGGTGATAGAATTCCTGTTGCAGGAGACTCAAAACGCAAGGGAGGACCATACATCTCCTGAGAGAACATACAAGCCGATGAATTTTGCACTGGCGGTGTATGCATCTGTTGTGAATGCATCTGTTGTGGATAGGCGTAAATATGCTGCTGGGGTGGAAGCCTATTCATGCCATAAACTGGTCCCTAAAAGAAAAAAATTAAAATATTTTATAGATTAACCATAAGACCATATAAAGATAATCATAACCATATGAAAAGCTACATATAAATCAATTCTTATAAACCTGAAATTATGAGTATTATTCAGCAATAGCACCAATGTACACAGAACAACAAGGGACACCAATGGTGCTACAAAGACACCTGCATACTTGGCATGTATTAATAAGTACCTTAAACATCTACACTTACAAATAGCTTCTTCAGTCACTGAACACTTACCAAATGATCTTAATTAGCAGTGATAATTATGACTAAAGTTCACTGTACCAACTGGGCACTATTCTAAACATTTTATCTCATTTTAGGATCCTCAAAAACTGTATTAACTGTAGTATAATTTTCATTTTAAAATAGGTATGCCCTAAGAGGTACAGAAGTTAAAAAATCTTGCTCAAGTTCACAATAAGTAGACAAGGGGTCTAAATGCACCACCCCCAGCTCTCTGTCCTTCAAGTCTTCATTTTCAATTACTGTTTGAGTCAACAGGATGGCAACACACCAGACTAGCAACACAAGAATACACTTGCCCTATTCCAACCGAAATAGAAAGACATAAGGGCTAAAACTTGCAATCTTCCTATATTTAAAATATTTCAAATGTTTCAACTTACTTCTAAAATACAAAAATAAGAAATTCCTGTATTATGAAGACCACATAATTTCCAATACTGAACTACTTACTCCTTTCATTTTCTTTAAAAGAAACCTAAACATTTAAAATGTAGTTATAAATATACAAGTTTTTCCTTTATTACCTTTGTGGGAGTAACATTAGCTGCTGGTCTGAGAAGATACTGGGAATTATATGCTGGTGACTGACTATAATATACTGAAGGGCCAGTAGTTGCAACTAAAAACAAACAAACAAAAGAAAAGAAAAAGAAAAAGAAAACAATGTTAAAAGTCTATTCTACAGTTCAAAATACTATTATCTAGACAAGAGTTATAAATACAAAATAGGAATCAAAGAAAATTTTAATTATTCTATCTTTACATTTCTACACACTAAAGTAACCCAAAGTAATCAATAAATGAAAAACTAAAAAAACCTATAAAAATGACATAAAAATAAAAAAAATAAAAAAGACCACTGCTGTTGTCTGTAACAACCTAGAGTAAGGCATAAGTGGCATACGCTACTTGATCTCCACACTCAAAGAGGCAGCCAGATTTCTTCTGAGTTTCAGTCAAAGCTACATAGTGAGAGACTCCCTCAAAAGAAAACCAAGAAGAATGCAAATGGTCCATCTAAGATCAGCAGGATGTAAAAGCACAGGATGATCAACATAAGAAATATAGTAGTTACAAAAGATTTACTAACCAAAATGCATCTGATGACCTAAAGTTTAAAAGAGGCCTTGAAAATCTACAGAATAGCAGGGCTATGAACTCAAACTATTACTGAGCTTTAAGCATAAAATCATCTAATATAATCAAGGAAAGGACCTCACAATAAGCGTGTGGCCAACTACATGACTCAGCAGGTGAAGGTGGTTACCACACAAACCTAGCAATATGATTTTTATTTCCAGAACACATGTAAAGATAGAAGGTTGTCCTCTAACCTCCACACATGTGGTACGGCACATACATACAGACAGACAGACACACAATACATCAAAATTTAAAACAAATTAACACAATTTGTTCTTTGGCTTAAAGTACACATATGCACACACATACATAAAAATATAACACTGAAAGACAAACTAGATGCTCCATCTGTTCTGTGAGCTTCATTAGGAACTGAAACTACTAAAAGGCACTTAAACTAAGTGGCAAAACTACAGTGTTGTGCTCACTCTATTTTATGACAGTGTTACCAGAACAAAACAAAAGACCTTTCATACTGTACATGAAGTGAAAACCTGGAAGTGTAGCCAAGTAATTGTGAAAAAGCAAAACTGTAGAATAAAAGTAAGTACTCCAAGTTTGAATTTGGAAACCTAATAGAATGGCCTGAGGGGACAGAACTATTCTAAGGAGGAGGAAACAGGCACAGAAGTTACAAGTTGATAGAGATGACACAAGAATCTAAAAAAAAAATCTACAGGTAAGAAGCTAGAGACATGCTGTTCTTGTGGAACAGAGTCCACATGGCAGCTCACAACTGTCAACCACAAGCACTGCATGCCTACAGTGTACATGTACATGCAGGCAAAAGAATGCAACTCTATCAGTGCCTGGAGACTCAGTGAGACAAAAAAAATAGAAACAAGAAAGAAAAAAAAAGCCAGTAGACAATTCAGAGAATATTCCAAAACGTGTTTAGGGGCTGGAATGACAGCTCAGCAGTTAAGAGCACTGGCTGCTCACCCAGAAGAGTCAGACTGGATTTCCAGCACCCACATGGCAGCTCATAACGATAACTCCAGTCCCAGAGGATCTGAAGTCTTCTTCCAGTTTCAGGCACTAGGCACACATGTGGTGCACAGACACACATGCAGACAAAATACTTATGCATAAAACAAATATAAAAGTTTTAAAGACTGTGTATGTTTTTAAAGGGTGGTTAATCTTTAGTTTTCGTTAAATTGTTCAGTACTTCTGAGATTTATTTGTCTTTACCTTCTAGGCATCTCATTTTTAAAAGACAAAAAGAATTCCTCTGTATTATTAACTATGAACACGGGGGGATAAATAAGCTTCCAATAAGCTTATGACCTTGCCAACAAGCAACTGAAGTTTTTCTTAACTATAAAACAAGGATGTACTAGCCAATGCAATTTTTTTATCATTAAAATACGACAATGTGAATGTTTATAGACTTACACAAGATCCTTTTTGCCTGTACACAGAAGAAATGGAAATAGTAACCAAAGAGATACCTAAGTAACCGCTGCACACAAGAACTAATAAACTCTAGAGGTCAGCCAGTCTATTTAATCCCCTACACAAGAGTTTTAAGCAGGCAAGGTCTACGTTCTAAACATACTTTCTATGTAATGTATGACACTAAGTTTACCTTCATGAAACCTTGCTAACACTGAGAAATCACTATGAGAAGAGAACAGAGAAAATTCTTTAAGTGTGACTCCGTGAACCAGAACACGATGTGCTTATTTAAACTAGATCTTACACTAAACATCAATTCCACCCCTCAGGCAGAGATAAGAGAATCACTGTAAGTTTGAAGTCAGTTTTGAGCTACATCATAGGTTCTAGTCCAGTCTGGGCTACAAAGTAAGATGTTCTTAAAATGAACAAAACAAAATAATCAATATACATTACAGTTCTAATTAAGTTAGTTCTTATCCAAATTTTTTGGTGCCAAAGGTATCAGAATATTTGCATATACATAAAGATGTCTTAAGGATAGAAAGCAAGTAATACCAAATTCATTCGTGTTTCATAAATTCATTCATTCATTCATTCATTCATTCATTCATTCAATTCAATTTGTTTGTTTCTGAGACAGTGCCTCACTAAGCAGGCAAGACTGGCTTTAGACTTGTGATCTTCCTGCTTCAGCATCTTGAGTACTGGACTATAACCATGTTTGCCACCATACCCTGCCTATATTTTCAGTGAATCTATATTTTGACAACATCCTCTCATATGAGTGTATTGTGTAGGATTTTTCCACTTAGGACACCTTGTTACTCAAAAGCTATCACAAAAGAAAAAAAAAGAGCTAGGCACAGTGGCTCATGCCTATTATCCTAGCACTTGGGAGGCAGAAGCAGACAGATCTCTGTGAGTTTGAGGCCAGCCTGGTCTACAAAGCAAGTTTCAGGACAGCCAGAGCTTTTACAAAAAAAACTTGTGTCTCGAAAAACCAAAAAAAAACCCAAAAAACCCATAAAACAAAGAAAGACCTACCATACTATTAAGTTTTACAGAATTTCAGATTTCAGAATAGGAATACCATTTGAGTAATCAGTCAGGTAAGAGATCTATTTTTATTATTGCTGACCACCTGGGGGCGCTATACCATAAAAATACCAATCTATCAGTAACTAGCTGTATAGTAAGTACTGATGGATAAACTAATCCTTCAAAAATCATTTCCTCATCTATAAAACTAAAATTACCAAGAGTATTTACACACTGTTACTGTGATAAAATTATACAAATTGTACTTTTGTACATAACAAACCCACAATAAACATTGCCATACCTATCTGCACACACACAAATGCTCAAGGTAATTATATGAAACAAATATCAACTCCATATTTTAGGAGTTAAACTATATAGCTAAAATATAATTAAAAAAACTTTAAAATGAACTTATTATGGAGCCAGCTGTGGGGGGTATATGTCTATAATCTTAGCACTTGGCTAGGAGAAGCAGGTGAAAGAATTAGAATGAATGAAATGAGTTTGAGACCACCCTGGTATACAGTGAGTTCCAGGCCATCCAGAGTTGAATAATAAAACTCTATCTCAATAGATAGATTGAGCAACTGATTGACTGGATAGATAGATGATAGATGATAGATGATAGATAGATAGATAGATAGATAGAT
>LOJH01006431.1:261-10530 GCA_001685095.1 Ellobius talpinus
TTGTGGCTAGGTATTGGTTAAATCTGGTTCTGTCATGGGATATCTTGTTTTGTCTGTCTATGATGATTGAAAGTTTTGCTGGGTTTGGTAGTCTGGGCTGGCATCTTGGTTTCTTAATGTCTGCGTAAAGCTTGACCAGGACCTTATGACTTATTGTTTTTATTGAGAAGTCAGGTATAATTCTGATAGGTTTGCCTTTATATGTTACTTAGCCTTTTTCCTTTGCAGCTCTTAATATTCTTTCTTTATTTTGTATGTTTAGTGTTTTGATTATTATGTGGCAAGGGGACTTTTTTTTCCAGTTCATTCTATTTGGTGTTTTGTAATCTTCTTGTTTTTTCATATACATATCTTTCTTTTGGTTGAGAAAGTCTTCTATGATTTTGTTGAATATATTTTCTGTGCCTTTGAGCTGGCGTTCTTCTCCGTCTTCTATCCCTATTATTCTTAGGTTTGGTCTTTTTATGGTGTCCCATATGTCCTGGATATCTTGTGTCAAACATTTTTTAGGTTTAATGTTTTCTTTGGCTGATGAGTCTATTTCCTCTATCATATCTTCAGCGCTTGAGATTCTCTTTTCAGTCTCTTGTATTCTGCTGTTTATGCTTGCATTTGTGGTTCCTGATTTTTTTTTTCAAATTTTACATTTCTATAATTCCCTCAGTCTGTGTTTTCTTTATTGTCTATATTTTGGTTTTCAAGTCTCGAATAGTTCTTTTCATCTGTTTGATTTCTTTTGGTTTTCTTTAAGGGATTTGTTGATTTCTTCCAATGTTTTGTTTGTCTTTTTCTCCATTTCTTTGTGGGAATTTTTCACTTCCTCTTTAAGGGCCTCAATCATTCTCCTAAAGTTATTTTTATGGTCATTTTCTTCTGCTTTATTTATATTGGGGTGTTCAATTTTTGCTGTTTGTAGGGCCACTAGTTATTATTGTTGTTTTGCTCTTTGTGGTGTTGCTTGTGTTCTTACCTTGTCTACCCATCTTTTCCTCTGATTGGTGTAGTTGGGCCTGTCTGTGTCTCTGGTGATCAGTCTTCCAGGTGCCATTAGATCCAAGGCTCAGATGGTTGCTCCTCGTGGTGCAGTTAGGGCCACGGTTCCAGTCATCCCAGAGGTCACTTGGTGTTCCTTGAGGTTGCTCAGCACTCCCTGGGGTCATTCTGCAATACCGGGGGTCGTTTTGGCCTGCTCCCATGGAGGTTGCTTGCTTGGGGCTGCTTCCTCTGAGGTTGCCTGTGCCTTGGGCCTGCTTAGGAGCAGGTCGCTAGGTCAGGACTGCTACCTCAGAGGTCACTGATTCATGCCTAGTCCAGCGGAGGTCTCTGGCTTGGTCCTGCTCCCTCAGCGGTTTCTCCCTTGTTCTTGCTTCTGTGGAGATCGCTGTTTCAGGCCCGCTCTGGTGGATGTAGCTTGCTCAGGCCTGTTTCTGTAGATGTCCCTGGCTTGGGCCAGGTCCTGCAGAGGTCTCTGGCTCAGGCCTGCTCCCTCAGCGTTTGCTCCCTTGTATCTGCTCCTGTGGGTGTCACTGCCTCAGGTATGCTCAGGAGATCACTCCATTGTCACAGGTTTTAATGGTGACATCATCATGTATTGTATATATAGTAAGTACATGTTACTTGTTTCCTTTTTGACTCAAGAAGTCAAACAAATGTGACCATGACCATGTAAACTTTCTGATTTTGTATTTACCACCATTCATATCTGTCCCTGATGATACTCGCTAATTTGTCTTTGTTTTGAACAAAAAGAAAGATTTTTTTTTCTTCAAATCATTCTCCTGGAGTGTAGTCACTAAAAAGCTAAGATGGAACATAGCAGAAATGGGGGATGGCCAGGGCTGAAGAGGTTTTGTGCCTTGTACTATATCTTGATCTGAAACAGTCACCCTGCATTTAAGGTACTCTGTGAATATGCTTAGTGGCGGAACAAACACTCAAAGCAAGATACTTGCTGACTTTTTCATCTAACTGATATACCACATATTAATATTAAAACCTTGAACTGAAAAATTCACCATCACCCACAGTTGAGAGATAGTGTTTGTGAAAATGAAAATGTTATAAAGGATATAAGTGTGGGCCCTATGTCCTTTTTGCCTTTTTCTTTTACCAAAACATATTCCTGGTCAGGGGGTGAAGAACAAAGAAGAAAGAAATAAGTTGATGATTGCAGAAGAAAAATGAGTTGATTGGATCCCATTAAAAGTAGATAGATTTGTGATTACCAGTCACCTTTCTCCCAGGAGTGCTTTGTAAAGGCAGTTCACTAAATGGGGCCATAAGAGCATGAAACATTAATATTAATAACTTACTCTCCCCATTAAAATTATTACACGGAGCACAGCCCTTTCTAAATCTTCTAAATCCCCAATCCCTTTCAAGTGTATTTCAACCAGATATTAAAGACAGGCTGAGTTATGTCTGTATTGCAAAGCTATATGAATCCAAATGAACAACACACAAGGACATAAATAGTGGTTTTGTCTTTTATTGTAATCTGTTCTGAATGTCACTATTATAACAACAATCTCTAATGGGCATCACTCATCCATTTTTTAAGTAAGATCATAATGAAAATACTTAGGAATGTGAAAGGAAGTAACCTACAAATTATGTCAACATGAATTGAGAAATGGTTGCATTTTGGTGTCCTTCTGGGGTAACACTACAAGAGAAAGGACCGCTTCCCTGCTCTGTCTTGTCCATCACTTTCACCACCAGGGTTTCACAGAACTTCATATGTAATTTATCACTGTGTTCCGTAATTAACATATGGTTTGTGTTATTGATTTCTCAGGCTTCAAAGGGAATAAATTGAGCTTTCTTTCACATTTAGGATATATAGTTTTGATTTTATTGTGTGTGTGTGTGTGTGTGTGTTTTAAAGGAACTCTAGACAAAGGCACACATTATTTGTAAGTTAGAGAACAGCTGCCAGAAAACAGAAAATTAGAAATGAGTCCTTAGTGGAATAATGGAGATACTGTTCAGAGGTGGCCCTGTACAGCAGGACGAGTTCCTTAGAAAAGATACAGCTGAGTTTGCTTGTAAATTTTGCTAGAAACAGGCCTGATTTACCATCATTCAGTGCTGGTCAGGAGGAGGCTTGAAGGCAATGCTTTCAGCTTTGTGTTTGAAGCAAGTATCTTTGTTGATGATTTGTAGAAATTCACATATTTCTAGTTTGGAAAGATGAATGAATATTAATGGATTACAACTTGTTCTTTTTAACATATAAAACATTTTAGCAAATATTTACCAGATTGTGGAGTAAAGTTTCCTGTGTGCCAAAGATCACAGGCCGGGCAGTGGTGGCACACAGCTTTAATCCCAGCACTCGGGAGGCAGAGGCCAGCCTGGTCTACAGAGTGAGTTCTAGTACAGCCAGAGCCACATTGTGAAACCCTGTCTCAAGTAAACAAAAGAACATACGTATAAATTGTTTAGACGTTAGAAAAATATTTAATTTGTAGTATTGCATGTAAAATTGATAGGCAAACAGTTATTTACACAAAATCTGGCAAAAGTTTAGTAGTCTTAATATAGAAAAAGCTTTTAGAAACTAATAAATTAACCAGTTAAGATATAAATAAGGAAATAAACATTCACAAAGACCTATGTATTAATAAGAATAACTAAAAGAATTGGGGTTGAGGGGAGCTCAGCTTCACTGATGTTAGGGATGCATGGTAAAAGTCTGTACTATAAGAGATTATTATGTAAATTACAAAACTAATTCAAACAGAAAGATTGTATCACTACAGGAACAATTCTCATAAACATTTCTCATAACCTCTAATTATTAAAAGAATAATTGCCTAAAGAAATAGAAGATACAAATAGTATAGGTAGCATATTCTCAATTTGGAAATATATGTCTAATACTTATATTTTCAAAAACTAGCAAGACATACACTAAAATACAAATGTGTGTCTCTCTTAAAATATGCTATGTTGTTTATGTTGGTGACCTTCTATATTAGACTGGATGAATTTCTAGTAACAGCCTACCAAATGTAACACCCAACCAAATGATCTTCCACTGTATATTTAGTGGGTAACATTCTCTGTTTCAGAGTCAGTGCTCTCTCATGTAAGTCTTTCCTTTGTCCCCAGTGTAAGAATGAATAACACCTATCACTTCCTCTTGACAACACAGTAGGACAGACCTTATTACATAATCAGCATGTGTACCTTGAAGGATTGAGTGCTATGGCATAGATGGTGATCTCGGTAAAATAGCAGCACTGAGACACTCAGTAGGTACTCAACCTCCCAATAGGACTAGTGTGGTCATCTCCTTTATCTCGCTGCCACTGTGCCTCATGTCAGGAGAATTGCACTGTGGAGGAATTCACTTAATTGTAATTGGAAGCAATCACTAGGCAATCGTAAACTAAATTTATCTCTGCATATAGAAAAAAGTTATAAGCCTGTTTTTATTACAATGCAGGCTCATGCATAGTTTCTTTGATGGCTTAGGTTTTTACTTGAAACCAGCTTTTGGAGTTCCTGTTAACATGAACTCATGGTGATTATATTAAGTATTTGAGCAAAAGCATTTTAAAAGGATGTATGTGTAATTCTGTGACTGCTTAAAACAACTCAGTGCAACTTACAGTTACATTATGCCCAGAAAGTGACATATGCGTGTGCAGTGTCAATGATCTACTCTAGTTCTCAGTTACAGGCAAAGTCACACTGAATAAAGAAGTTACATAAATGTGCATGATTTGTAAAGTGGTGGAGGTGTTTGTTTGTAGGGAGGAGTTTTTGAAAAGTCTATTGTCATTTATCATTGTGACTTCTTGAATATATGAACCCACCATGGGTGATAATGAGAATTTCTCGTGTTGTGTCACTTAAAGAATTATAAATACCATAGCTTTGGTAGTCTCTAAATCACATTTAGAAAATTGGCACCACCATAGTTTTCCCAAACAGTTGTACAGGTAGTGTTCTAGAGAGCCTGCATGAGCTCATTCAAGTGGATGTGTTTTGGATGCACACACAGCAAGCCCTGAAGGGATGTCCCAGTCCACCGGGCAGAAATCCCTGAGCTTCCTTTCCTTGGTCAGAATAGTAAGTCCTGGCTTCTGGGAGCTGGTGAGCATGTTGCCAGGGGAAATGGGCTTGTTGCCTCTGTGTGACTTGCCACGGGAAGGTCCTGACAGAGATCTCCATTCTTCTTTTTCTGATAAGAGGTCTAATGAAGCATCAGGTAGAACTGTCAAGTCTGAGCAGGTACTGTGTCCAGCTGCTTGCTGAGTCACCTTCGCAAGTGAAATTGATGGTTCCCTACCTCACAAGTTGAATGTATGTGTGCTCACATAGCCTTTGACAAGCCTCATGACTATTCGATTACTACAGCTTGTCGGGGAGCTGAGAGAAAGATCTTTATAATAAGCATTAGGCACCCTATTTTGTTGAAAAGGAGTAACACTTCTAAAAAGTATTTGTGTGATGAAATTCCATCTGTAAAATTATGTTACTACTGCTGGCGTTTTAAAATTCTGTGTTTATAATTTAAAAAAGCTTAGGTAGTCAGGAACATAAACTGCAGGTAAATTCATATATGCATGTAGTATTTTAACTTAATGAGAAACAACACTGGAAACATCTGTTTGGGGAAGCCTCCATTGGGTCACATGGTGGGGTCAGATCCTTCACACAGCTCCAGTAACCTTACCTCTCTGGAAGTGTGGACATCGTTCTCATGCGCCCCCATAGTGGACCAGTTACAGCAACTGGAATGGATTGCAGAGTCGGAAGTTGAGGATGTCACTTCCACATGTCTTCATTAACATTTGCAGAGTGGATTCTGAGAGATGCAAGTTCAGATCATGGAGTTATTCCTTGAGAGGTATGACTGAAGTTGAATGGGTTTTCTATTAATTAATGTTTCTATATTGGTGTTGAGCAAAAAGGAGCCATTATTTAGCTAGTGCATTCTGAGCATGTTTTGGGTTGGAACATTTGGATTTTCCTTAAAGCATTACTTTGTTATGGGAAAGCAGGGATCCTTAAAGACTGCACGGGCAGTGAACATTTTAAAAGGCTCAAGTTGCATTATTTAGTGTATTTTAGAAATGTGTTTGTTTAAGAGATTAATGATTCCATTTCCATGACTTCTCCCTCTGCATTTTTTTAATCCCTCCAGTGCTGTGCTTTGATTCTGAGTTACAAATGTTTTAAGATGTTCCTAAACTCCGTAGAGATCCCACAGGTTTCACTTACAGAAATAACATCACATCCACTGAAGTTATTCTTGATGATAAAGTTATTCCTTTATCCAGCAGAGCCTAGTCCTCCCCTGGTCTTAACACTTTTTGGCTGTGAGTTTGTAAAATGTTGCTGTTTCCATTTGTTGGTGGAAAGATGAAACGAACTCTCTATGGCCAAAGGCTATCACTCAAATATTGGCTTGGAAAAGTCCCCTTGAGGCTGGAAATGCATCTTTCTCCCAAATGCACCTGGCAGCTCTGAGTTGTTGCCTTTGCTGTGCTTCTCCTCCAGAGAGACTCCCGTTTAAGCTGCCCACACCCAGGTGAAATGGAGGCTCTTGTAAATGCCCTTGAAATTTCCTGACTGTGGTAGAGAAGTCCTACAGTATGATTTTCCCATTATACTTTCCCACTTTTCCAAACCTTAGACCTGACTTGTGTGTTGTGCACAGGCTCATAATTAGGTAATTCATAGTAATAGTGCTCCCCTCCCTTTTTTTGCACAGGCTCTCACTATGTAGGCCAGGTTAGCTAGGAACCTGCTATGTAGATTAGGAAGACTTGGAACCCACAAAGATCCCCGCTGCCTCTGCTGTCTAAACGCTCAGACTAAAGGTGAGTGCCATCCAAACTGGTTTTTAATGTCAGCTCTTTTTTTATTTTGTGCATTTACATATTCATCTGTGCTGAGATCTGCCAGGCCTGACCTGAAACAGCTGGTGTTTTAAGTGATGGCAAGCCAAGGTTGGTTCTTGATTATGTTAGAGGGGAAAGTATGTCTTGCCAAAGTTGGGGCATAGTCCCCAAGCCTGCCCTGCAAACTCTGGCAGGCAATTAATGGGCCTGAACTGAAGGTTCTTTTGTGTGTAGGTGCTTGTGTGTGCACTTGTACATGGGAGAAAGAGTGAAAGAGATACCCATCCATAGAATTCTAAACCAGTGCTGTGGTTGTTAGCTGGAGGCAAGATACACAGCAGGCTCCCAGACTCTCGTAGAAGCGGCCTGTTGGGAAACCTCCTTGGAAGTGAGTCTCACATGGCTTCCTATTACCTGAATTATGTCCTATCCTTACTTACAGCTTATGAGTCCTCATGAGAAGTGTGCTTTATACATTTCAGTTGCTTTGGAAATTGGAGCCCTGAAATGTACCACTCAGGAAAATAAATGGTCGTATTAACTTTTAGCAAATGCCACCTCTTTGGTTTGAATTGGTTTAGAAAGCATTTTCTTCCTGGTTTGTACGTACCACGTTGTTTTGGCTCCTCTCATCACTGACCAGCTGGCTTGTTGGTGAATAGAGCTGTGGGCTCCTCGCCATGTTTCATGTGAGGTCTTGGCTGGGTGGCAAACAGGCAGCCTGTAGCCAGTGTCAGCAATTCAGGAGGAATTGGCACAGCAGTGTCCCCATTAATTTCTGTTTGTCACATGCTGTCATGCAAGTTACACCAGAGAGGAAATGACCGTTAAAAAAAAAAGTACCCTTGTGGCACTGGGTCCCCTCCCAGACATCCCCGAGGTTAAACAAATGGATACAATTAGTTCTACACAGACAGCTGCAGGGAAGGGAAAGCCTAGACCAGGACCCACAGCAATGTGTCTATCCTGTTAGCAAGGAGTATCAGCTGTCAACATCTGCCATATTTTAACCCTTCAAAGGAACCAGTGAATTAAGGGAGCTATTACCTATGCTGTGCTGGTCATTATCAATCATAGTGCCTTGTGAAATTACCACTGCACTGCAGCCTCGGTGGCAGATTTTGTCTTTGGAGAGGGTGGTTTTTATATTTTTGCTAGGAGTAGAGAAAAGTGGCCGGGCACAGAGTGAGGGGGAGTGTACTCTTTAATCGTTGGGAAAGTACTGCCACATGGAAGTAGCTTCGAGCGCACTAAACTCTTCTTAGTTCACACTAGAGTAGTTGAAACTGGCTTGCTCCAGGCAGCTTCCATTTCCACCGCAAGAGGTATTTCTTGCTGACTGTCAGTCAGACTGTCTTGCTGACTGTCTTCAACAGGACCTAGGGCAGCTTTTCCAAAGCACGGAAGAAAGCTGTGGAAAATGAGAACCAGTTTCAGGAGAGAAAGGCTATTGAAGATGATAAAAGAAACCGTAAACTAAATAGAGGCTTCCAAAAACTGTTGCTGTGGCTTTTTGTTTGTTTAAGATTGAAATGATTAAGCTGCTGTAACCCAGATCGAGTCCTGACCTACCTCTCTGTAAGCATATGCTGGCTTGGAGTAAATTTGTCTGGAACAGTGTGAGTGCCAGCACGGAAGGACACGTGAATGAGATGAGTAAAATTGTTGAAGCACACTCCTTAGAGCTAACCTTTAAAGCTTTCAGACGAGGAGTGAGGATGGTTTCTTGCCATATTTTAACTCTACCAGGAAGTGGCCTCGTAATTGTTAACTTAGAACTTTTTCTTCGGAACAGACAACATTTGCTTGGAAGTGTGCAAATGGCAGAAGTTCTTTTAAAAGAATCAATAGGATGTTTATTTGAATGATTGCACCCAAAGATGGAAACCCGAGAGAAGCTTGATTTTCATTGTATTCTTACTGTTTATTGCAGATGATTTGACTCCATTTAAAATCATTTCAAGGGGCCAGTAAAATGGCAATGTGTGGGTTAAAGCATTTGCTGAACGAGCTCATAGCCTAATCTATATCATTGCTTTAAAAAAAAGATGTAGGGGCAGATTTTTAATTTCAGCACTTAAACCCCAAGATGGGAGTGAGAGACCAGAGAATTTCCCTGGAAGGCTGGCCAGTCATGGGTGTTTAGGTCAGCAGAAACAAGAGAGGCCCAGACTCAATGAACTGTAAAGTGAAAATGGATTCCCCCAACATGTCCCCTGACCTCCACATACACACACCTCCGGGGCATGCTCTCAGAGTGTGTGCACGTGCACACACCAGAGATAATGTCATCTAATTCTACATGAAAGAACTGGTACCAACCAATGAGAGTGTGGGGATCTTGTCAGTCATGAATGTCAAGGCTGTTCTCATCCTGTGTCCTCATCTAGTCTGTGACCCTCATTTTATATGGTTGGAAAGAGAAGCCTGCGAGGTGGGGACCTTTTTAAAGATTTCATAGAGGCAGAACTTAAGGTCACATTCACACTGCTCCACAGGCTGAGTCAGTACATCTAAGCAACAGCAAGAAGCGGGACTGACGCACAGACCTGGAGACAGGCAGCCTTCCTCAGTCTGTCTGCAGCAGTTCTCCGGGGCCCTGTGGACTAAGATTTGCTGATTTCAGAAAACCATCTTCCTGTCCAATTTTATCTAATAACACATAATTTTGACATTAAATACTAGGCTTAATTTGAACATCAGTGTATGGATTTGGAGAACCCTGTTTGGTATTTTAAAATTCTTTAAAGATTTAGACCACAAAGAAAAACCATTAAATGTGAGCTCACATGAATGTATGCTCCATCCCTACTTAAGGGCTCTCTCCTTGCCCTTTGGAAGGTAGACTACATAAAATTTTTCTATTACTCATGTTGTTAAGCTCTGATTTTAGGAGGATAATCAGTAATTGACTTTGAAGTATCTAAGCTTGGGTGCATATTAAAGCATAAAGTTTAGTACACCAATAAATGCCACAATTTGATGTTCAGAAGTGGACTTATGTACCGTAAAATAGATTCTTGTTTCAGTTAAGTATGAAAACAGATGGAAAATAAATCTATAATGCTTTCTGGATATTTAAATAGGATGGTTTTCTTGGAATTGTAGCTTAGGCCTGATCTTAACATCTGTCCAGAGCTATCTAGCTACAGGTGGAATTCTTACCTGCAGACTGTGTGGACTGTAGAGGAACAGCCACAAGAGAGAAAATACCCACTGAGCAACAGTGCTGAGACAATTAGACAAAGAACACTGGCGTTAACTTCCTGGGAAGGCCCCAAATCATTACTAACAACTGTGGTATTTAGAGTAATGACATCAATCATGGTGTACCACTCCAGTCATCACGTGTCCTTATGGAATGATGGAGGAGGGTCATCTGTCTATGTGTTACTTTCATTGGTTAATA